>CAUYLG010010635.1:0-92748 GCA_963573385.1 Cacajao melanocephalus | reverse complement strand
CCTGCCTCAGCCTCCTGAGTAGCTGGGATTACAGGCGTCTGCCACCACGCCCAGCTAATTTTTGTATTTTTAGTAGAGATAGGGTTTCACCATGTTGGCCAGGCTGGTCTTGAACTCCTGACCTCAGGTGATCTGCCCACCATGGCCTCCAAAAGTGCTGAGATTACAGGCATGAGTCACCGCACCCAAACAATTCTCAATTTCTTAACCTTAAACAAGTAAGTCTTAAAAGAAATGTGCAAATCACCAACAAAACCAAAAATAAAATCTCACTTTAACTCTTAGTCAATAAGCATTTAAAACAACTACTTAACAATCACTTAGCCTTTTGGCTAAGATCAAGAATAAATACTGCTAACAAACAGTGTTATACTTAGTTGACCCTTGAACAACGCGGCGCACAGGCACCATCTCCAGTGCAATTGAAAAAGCTATGCATGACTTTTGACTCCCATAAACCTTAACTGCTAATAGCTTACTGTTGATCAGAAGCCTTATCAATAACACGAACAGCCAATTAACACATATTTCATATGTTACGTGTATGACATACTATATTCTCACAATAAGCTAGAGAAAGGAGATTATTATTAATTATAAGGAAGAGAAAAATATTATTCATTAAATGAAAGTGGATCATCATGAAGATCTTCATCCTTGTCATCTTCATGCTGAATAGGCTGAGGAGGAGAACGAGAAGGGACTGACTTTGTCTCCACGTGGCAGAAGCAGAAGAAAATCATGTATAAGTGGACCTCCAAATTCAAATCCATGTTGTTCAACGGTCAATTATATGTATGTTCCACAATTTTTTTCCCGTCAGATAGCAGGAATAAGCAGTTAATGAAGGAAAATACTGAGCAAGAGACCAAAGAACTCTGCGGATCAAGTCTTATGTTATTACATTAATATAACTATGAGAAACTCATAGGCCTACGAGATACAACACTCTATTCCAAAAGAACTAAACACAGTAAGATTTCTGCTTTTGAATATGACAGAATAGTCTGTAGCAGACCAACATTCCCTCTTAAACTAGAAAACCTGTATTAAATTGGAAGAAAGTTCTTAAACTAAGAGACTTTCTGAGGTAGCTAAGACTTCAAGGTGGCAAGGAACTCACTGAAGTGTATCTCATTCTGTGCAGCTTTCCCTTTCAAGATATGTTACCTATTTCTTTAATGGCGCAGGGCAAGGGGCTGAGAAGCCAAACAAGGACAGCCACTAGGAGGCAGAGAACTCAGCAACGCTTTTGGCAATTTCAAGGGAGTAGGGGGACAAAACTTGGTAAGACAAGCTAAGTCTTGAGGAGTCAAGATCCCATAGTGTAAGAAGGCACAGAAGAACAAATCTGACAGTACTGATTTTCCTCTTGAGGGATTTGTCAGCTTTTAAACTGCACATGGCAAAAGGCTAAAAAGCCAGCAGAAAGCAATTAAAAAGGAACAAGGAGCTTTTAAAACTCTCATGAGTCTGGAGAGAAAAAAAGCTAGAGAAGCCCTAAAAACACCCAATCTCTTAACTGACATCCCTAGAGGGCTACCAAGTTGGAGCAAACTACAGGTAGAACAAACTTTATAAGGCTGAAAACCCAACCTCAAGTCAGCTCAGTACTTGACAGCTGCAGTGATCTCTACCTGCCTGCAAGAAGATGGGTGAATCTGAAGATGTATAAATCTATCTGGAGAAATGTATCATTATAGATACAAAATTTGTATCTAAAATTCTTCTTATGATGTCTGGCACTCAATCAAAAAGTTGCCTAATAATTATTACTATTATGTTATTATCAACATATAATAATATACAATATAATATATAATTCAATAACATATAATTAACATACATTAATATACAAATATATTAACTATTATTATTATTTGGCCTAAGATGCAAAACCAAAAGAAAAAAGATGATGGAAATAGGCCTATAGGTAATCCAGATAGTGGAGTTTTCAGACACAGACTTTAAAGTAATTTGATTAATATGCTCAAAAAATAGGTAACAAGAGATTTTCACCCAAGAATTAGAATCTACCTTAAAAAGAGAGAGAACCAAATAAAAATTCTAAAACTAAAAAATACTATAACTAAAATTAAGAACAGATGGGTTAAAAAGCAGGTTGGACATAGTTAAATACAGAGTAAGTGAAATGAAATACAGGCCAGTAAAAACTATACAGAATGGAATAAGAGGAGGAAAAAAATTATAAAAATAACAGAAGAAAGCAGGGACATGGGAGATGATTGAAAGTATAATAAAGATTTAATTGGAGTTACAGAAGAGACAAAAATGGGGCAGAAACAGTATTTTTTAAAAGTCAAAAGTTTCTCACAACTCATCAGTCATACTACAAATTCAAAAGATGCCAGAAACTCAAGAGTAAAAACAAAACCATTCTTAGGTGCATCACTGAAAAGCTGTTTAAACTTAAAGAAAAAGAGAAAGACAAAAAGAAAGGCAACTTAACAAGAAAGGCACATTACCTTCCAAAAAGCAACAATAAGCCTGACAGCTGATTCTGCAACAAAAACAATGGAAGCTAGAAGACAATGAGCTGAGATCTTTAAAGTGCTTCAAGAAAATAACAGCTAATAACATAGAATTCTACAGTCAGTTAATATATTCTTTAAGGATGAAAATAAATAGATTTCAAAACAAGCAAAAACTGAGATTTCAGTACCACCAAACTCCTCAAAAGGAGTTCTTCAGATAGCGGAAAATTAATATTAGATGGAAGCATGTAAATACAAAAAGGAATAAAGAACAATGGAAAGGGCAAATATTAACTGTACAAAATAACAGTCTCTGGATTTAAATGTAGACTTCAAATGCATGATAATGACAACATAAAAGCAGTAGAGTGATAAATACTATTAAAGTGTTCTAGGGTCCTTACAATGACTGAGATGTTGTTTCTCAAAATCCTAATGAATATGCAACTCTATGTACCACAGGGGTGGCTTGTGGTAATCTAGTGTAACCACCAAAAGAATAGTAAAGAATATATAACTAACAAGCTAACAGAAAGGGAGGAATAAAATAATATTTTTTAAAACACTTGATTAATCCAAAAGAAGGCTACAATGGAGAGAAAATAAAATACAGAACCAGTAGGACAAACAGAAAACAATAAAATTATAGACATAAACCCCAATTTATCAATAATTATATTAAATGTTAATGAGCTAAATATACTTCAGATTTAATTAAAAACAGGCAAACAAAAATCTGTTTATTCTTAACAAGAAACAGACCTCAAATATAAAGCTACAGGAGCATTAAAAGCAAAAGGAGAGGGAAAGTTATACTATGCAAGCAAACAGTAGCCAAAATAAAGCAGGTGTAGCTATAATAAGCAGACTTTGAGGCAACAAACAAGAAGTGTTACTAGAGATAAAAAAGGGACATGTTATAATGATAAAAAGCCTATTTACTAGAAAGATATAAGTTTGTATGTGCCTAGTAACATGACTTCAAAATACATAAAGCATATAGTTTAGTTCTTTACAGAACTAAAAGGAGAAATATACAAATCCATAATCACAGTAAGATACATTCAACACTTTACCTCAAGACACCTCTCTGTATAATTAATAGAAAAAAAGGCAAAAAAAAAATTTCAGTAAGGATAGAGAAGATTTGAACAACACAATAACAAAATTTACAAACCTGACCTTAATAAAGTACATAGAAGACAGCAGTTAACAGCAGAATACATGGTCTTTTCAAGGGTATATAAACATTTATAAAAATGCTGAGCCATAAAATAAGTATCAATAAAGGTGTGAAACCATTCAGAGTATGTTCTCTAATCATAGTGAAATTATAACAGAAAGATAACTAGCAAATCCCCAAATGTCAGAAAGAAAGCAATACACTCGTTTAAAGAAACAAAAAACAACTCACAGGTCAAAGAATAAGCCAAAATAAAATTTGAAAAACATTTTTATGTAAATGATAATGAACACGTAACATATCAAAACTTGTGGGACATAGCTAAAATGTCTTGAGAGGAAATTCTATAATGTTAGGCTATGTAATCTACAGCCTAGTTTTCCAATTATCATTAACTACCAATTCAAAATATAAGTTATGTTAGGTTACTTCAATCTAATTAGCTGCCATTCAACAACTTTTTTAAGGACAGATTTATATTAGACTACTTAAATTATTACTAGGTAATGACTATAAATGGTATTTCCTTTCTCTTTGTATACTTTTTTAAACATCGATTAATCTTAATAAGTAACATATCATCATAAGCAAAACTCATTAAAACAAACAATATCTGTTCATCTACAGTATAAATATATATACATAGTAGTCTATAGAATGTTACTTTGACTTCATGGGTTTTTACAAATATTCATAACCAAGTCATGAAGTTCTCATTAAACAACAAAAAAAAATTTTCTAAGAGAAACATCTCCACAATGTGCAAAGATGATAAAAAATATTTTCTTCAAAAGTCCCTCATATTAATAGATTTTAATACTGCTGGACTTCTCAGAGCTTTATCTGATCACCCCTTAATAAGCAACAATTTACAGAGCCAGCCATTCACAAAACAAGCCCTGGGAAATCCAGAAGTAGAGAAGATATCTGGATCAACTATCCTAAGATTGAACCTATAAAGACCTAGCAATTTTATAAATATTCTACTGTATTGTCCCTCGTCAGACATTTCTGACAAATGATATAAACAAACAGTAATCAGGGAGCTCTAAATTCTCAACTGTTTATTCTTTGAAACATACATATTAAAATGTCTATAAATAGCTGTATCTCTAAAATTAAAGTCTAAGAAATCTCTCATATTTCCAAAAATGATTTCTGAATGACTGAAATACAGCAAACTCATTGCCACAAGTGGCTGAAGTGTATCTTATCTACATGTAAAACATCACAAAGGCCAAAAATCATTCATTAAAAACCTATTTAAATATTTACCTAAAAGTTATGCAAATAATAGAACTATCTGCCTAACTGCTCAAAAACTGTACATAAACCTGGCAACATTCTATCCAGATAAAAAGTATTTCTACACAAGAAGCTGATGCCCACAAAAGAATCATAACTTGCCAAAAGTCATAAATATCTAATTCTAGGAATTAGCTGTAGACTCAAATTCTCGTCCTGCATCTACCTCATACATTTCTTCCATCCTGAGTGTTTTTATTTTTCTGAAGTTCTAACAATCCCAGACTAAAAAACACAGAACTTTCAGTGGCCAGTAAGGTTCCCAAGCAAGGCCAGTGTTCTTAAATCTCAGTTTAAAGTAAGGAAAGAAAAGTAAGAAAAGAAAGGGAATAATAGTCTCCAGTCTCCTGGGAGTTGCATTCCTCCAAACGAGTGGTTCACAAATTGTGGGTTGCAGGAGCCTACAGAATTATGATAACAATACCTCAAAAACCCATTTGTACAACCACCTTTATCTGTACACCAAATACACAATAAATTTCATAAATATGTCCTGTTTTTCAACTATATGTAATTAATAAAAAAGTTCACTTAAAAGCTAAAATAAAGGGCTAGAGAAGGAAGAAAAAAAGTTGTTGGGAGTATTATTACTTCTGAATTATAAGCATTCTCCAGACATCTCGAATGACCTGTCTCTGATTTAAACATTTTTTCTTCCAGATTACTAAGGATAATGCCAAAAAGAACCCAGACTACCCAGAGTGCTGTCTGTCTACACAAACAGAAGGAAAATAAACTGATGTCTTTAATCCAGCAACTCAACATCTAGGGATTTATCACCAATGAGTTCAAAATTTTTTTCTGACCCGGGTGCAGTAGCTCACGCCTGAGCTACTTTGGGAGGCCGAGGCAGATTAATCACCGGAGGTCGGGAGTTCAAGACCAGCCTGACCAACATAGAGCAACCCCGTCTCTACTAAAAATAAAAAAAATTAGCAGGGCATGGTAGCACATGCCTGTAATCCTAGCTACTTGGCAGGCTAAGACAGGAGAATCGCTTAAACCTGGGAGGCAGAGGTTGCAATGAGCTGAGATGGTGCCACTGTACTCCAGCCTGGGTGACAGAGCCAGACTCCTAAAAAAAAAAAAATTGGCCAGGCATGGTAGCATGTGTCTACATTCCCAGCTATATGGGAAACTGAGGCAGGAGGATTCCTTGAGCCCAGGAGGTCAAGGCCGCAATGAACTATGATCATGCCATTGCACTTCAACATGAGTGACAGAGCAAGACCCTGTCCCTTTAAAAAAATATATAGAATATTTAATAGCATAAGTATTTATCGTATGTAAAGGAGGAAAACGCAAATACAGAACAGCAAACAGCGAACAATACTAAATTGAAAACTATATAATATACAGCAAAAGATCTGAAATGATAAATAACATTTAAAGGGTGACTAGTAATCTTTAGGTAGTGATATCAAGGGTAACATAAATTTTGTTTCTGTGGGTCTATATTTTGTAAATATTCCATAATAAACAGAGCATTTTTTCCATCAAAATATATTTGCATATATATATTTATAGATAATATAAAAACTATTATATATAAAACATATAAAAATACATTTTACTTTTTTTTTTTCTTTTGTAGAGATGGGGTGTTGACAGGGTGTTATCTTTTTCTTTTGTAGAGATGAAAAGAATATATGAAAATTTATATATTTTTTACATAATAAAAATATACAAATATGCATATGCATTTTGTATAATAAAAATATATAAATATTTATATATTTTTTTATTTTGTAGAGATGGGGTATTACTACATTGCCCACGCTGGTCTCAAACTCCTGGCCTCAAGTGATGGTCCTGCCTCAGCCTCCCAAAGTGCTAGGACTATAGGCCTGAGATATCATGTCCAGCCTGTATTCATTTTTAAATGTGAATAGTTTTAAAAAGAGTTGAAATAAATTCGTCTTCTATTCTAGTTGTCAAATCATAACATTTGTACTCTGAACCATGAATCACATGTTGACACAAGGTACTACTTGATTTTAAGTAATAACAGGAAAAAGGTAAACACACTTAAAAATCCATCAAATTTTATCATCTAAATTATTTAAGTCATTCAAAAACATGTAAACAACATAAGAATCATTTATACCAATGAAAATACCTAATATGTAAAAAATACTTGCAAAGTTTCTCCCAGTTTTCATGAGTATATTAAAATCTTAAACATCAAGATAAAATATATTTTAAACCCTCTCTTGCTGTTCTAACCTTAGAGTACTTATCCGTAATCTCAATTTGACATATATGATAGCCATATGTTATTTGAGACACCTTTCATAATAGAAGTCAAATGGCCCAAGGTGAGAACCATATCTCCTATATTTTTTTCCTCCTCCTGCTCATTACTATTATTAGAAATGGGGTCCCACTGTGTTGCCCACGCTGGTCTTAAATTCCTGGCATAAGTAATCCTCCTGCCTTGGCCTCCCAAAGTGCAGGGATTACAGGTATGAGCCACCCTGCCTTGCCTCTCCTACACTTTCAACTCTTAGACCTGGACAAGTTAACTTACCTCTCTGAATCTCACTTTTCCTAGCTGTAACAGAGAATAATATTTATCTTATAGGGTTTTTGTGAAGACTGAATCAAAGAACACATGCGAAATGCTCAGTACAGTACCTGAAGAATAGAAGGTACTCAATAAATGGTGACTGTTAAAGTCACAACGCAATAGTTTTTAAGTCAGAAAACCTGTCAAAGCTCTGGAAAACTATATGACCCTGGGCAAGCTACTTACTCTGTATGAACCTCAGTTTCATCCTCTGCAAATTTTTTTACATATAATACCTATCTTACAGGTTTGTGCCAAGAATTAAACAAACTGTACACAAAAAGCATCTTGCATGTATTAGGTGCTCAATAAATGATAGCTAGCATCACTATTAGCTACAACAATAAACATCTGAGCACAGGGATTAGCAGTTTCCAAAATACTTTTACGTATAAGAGTATATGTAATTCTATGAATTATTTAAATAAGTGTATTTAATTCTCAAACTAGGTGTAAATTTCAGAAAAAAAGTAAAATACAGGTAATCTCTTCTAAGCACACAAAAACAAAAGGCCATTTTGTTAGTCTCAAAGTAAAAATGTATTCCCTAAAACTGGATCTGTTTTAATATTTTTAAGGTCCAAATAAATTAAAAAGAGTTGAAAGGGGAAATGTTTGTTTTTTCTGCCTCTGGAAGGGGGGGGGAAATTCTGAGTCCTTAGAAAGAAAATAAGAGATAAAATTGTTCAACTTTTTTTAATGACTTCACATTTCTTTACACAACTAAAATGTGTCTTTAATACAAGAACTCTTTGAAAGCTCTGATTTCTGTACTATATCTACTTTGTGCGGAAGCAGTAAAGCACTACACTCAAAGACCAGACTGTGGAGCCTGACTACCTCGATTCAAATCCTGGCTCCAACCAGCTGTGTAACCTCAGGCAAGTTTTAACTTCTCCCTACCTGTTTCCAACATCTGGCAAATGGAGATTCCATTTGGGATTGTTGTAAGGATTAAATGAGTTGATACACTTAAAAATGTTCTTAAGAGAGCCTAGCAAATGGAGGGCACATCACAAATGTTCACCATTTTTGTTACTGTTTTATTACTGTCACCTCAAAATATTTAGATCTATGTTAACAAATTATTTGCCAATTTGTGGACAATTTCAACAAACAACTTTACCTAAAATGAGACTGTTTTAAGAAGCACCTTAATGTGGTTTCCACTGCCAGTAAAGATATAGCAATTGCTGCTAGAAGGGATTTTAAGGCAAAGGTAAGTAAAGTCAATCCCTTTCTTACATACAGAGGAGTAATATCTTTGCTTGCTTATAGAAGTTCAGAGCCAAGAGTTTTATAATTTAGGCATGGCACACACCAACCCAGCAGACACAATATTCTCCAACCTAAGCTCCATAATACTCAACTACACTCCTTCAAAGAAAAAAGCTCAGATTGCTCTAATACTTTATGCTTTAAATACAAACTATACTGCAAACAAACTATATTTGTCAACACAGTGTTATAAGGATTAAGATATAGTAAATGGAACTGTATGAGAGTTAAATAAGTATTAAATACTATTTTATGTATGTGCTTGAGAAAATTGCAGCAATGTATTTCTCCAACCTCAAATTGTTGCACTGTAACTCCAAAACTAGTGCTCTGCCCACTGCAAACCAGGGACCAGAGTAACAAGACACAAAGTCAGATTAAAGTTGCCATCCCACTAAATCATTTCCTGCTGGAAACGTACTCTTTCTTAAAATGTCCATGCAACAGATAACCCAGATATTACATGTGTTATTCAAGAGGCCTACATCAAAAGTTTAAGGAGTGACATCCTGGAAATAGACTAATTCAAGACCAGAAAAATGTCTCTACAGTTTGATCAAACAATGCCACACCAATTTCCAACTGTTCATAATCCTAGCCTGGGTACAGAAAAATGCTTAATAACTTCACATTGAAGAACATGATAACTCAAAATACCAGAAGTCAAGTACACAGGGCCACATTTCAACTGCAGCTGATGGCTGGAATGTTTACCTGGCTCACTCTAAAACTGAAAGTTGAGTTCCAACATCAATCAGGGATATCGCCACGAATAGGCTACGCCAGCCAGATCAAACCACCGGTCACGTGGCACCCTTCAGTGAGCCAGATCCTACTGAATGTTAACCCCTGACCTGGTGAATAAAAAGGGAGGCTGGCAGTCAAAACAGATTCTTCCAGTTGCAGCTCCATTTTGAGATTCCTCATTGATACAACTAGTGAAATCAAATTTGGATAAATGTGAAGAATTCCTCAAATATAGGTGGAAAACTTACTTGAGTATGCCTCACAGATCTGGTCACTTTTTTGTTTAGTAAGATAAAAACATAGTATTCATTAATTTGTTTTGTTCATAAAATCGTTTCCGGCCTGTGAGATGACGGTTAGAGGGACAACTAGCACTTTTCTTCAGGATCTGCACAGATCTTAAACCTTTACTAAGAGGGTTTCTCCGCTAGCATGTAAAATTGGAGTTAGATCTGCTCCTCCTTTCAAAGATAAGCCAAAGATAAGTAAGAGACTATGTAAGAGTATTTTCAGCATTTCAGAAGGAATTTGCTAGAGGAAAAAAGGATCTGCACAGATCTCAAATCTTCACTAAGCCAGTTTCTCCACTAGCGTGTAAAACTGGGAGTTAGATCTGCTCCTCCTTTCAAAGATAAGCCAAAGAGAAATAAGATACTATGTTAAGAGTTTTTTCGCATTTCAGAAGGAATTTGCTAAAGGGAAAAAAACCCTAACAATGCAACTGAACTGTTCGGGGATCACGACAGAGCCGGTGTTGAAAATCAAATTCATTAAAGCCAGATTTTTCTGTTTGAGTTTCTGGGTTGGGAAACTGGTCTGTGTCTATACAAACCCATCTTCTAATGAGCCGTAACAGTGGAATTCTTCAGTAACGTCCCTCCTTCCCACTCCCTATCTTCTTCAGAACTTCCAGGCATTAAAGACATCGTCTGCCAGTCCTACAACTTCTCCCCGCTTTCCGGGATTCAGAAGGATTCCACAACTTTTCAGCCTTCTGTGACTTTTAACGCTACTCTAGAGCTAATCACTTTTAATGAAGCCACTCTGGAATACACTCCTCGCCTTTACACTTTGTCCTGGCAGCAATCGACTCAACCGTCCCCCAACGTTGGCCACCTCGGACGACCTCAGACCTTCGGAGTAGTTTGCCCGCGGGCCGGGCCCCGCAGGCTCCGATTCCTGCCCCACCTCCCTGAGCCGCCCGCCCCGCAAGCCCTCCTCAACCTCAACCCCCAAATCCCAAGCGCAGCACCACTGGGCTTCCAGTTCTCCTGTGCGCGCCCCGGATAAACCACACACTTCGCCCCTTCTCCCTGGGCTCGCTCTCGGGACCCCAACCCCTTCCGGAGCGGGGCCGAGCAACGCTCTCAGCAGCCGAACTAAGGCACCGGAGGCCGCGCGTCCCCCTCAGCAGGCCCCGCCTGGGCCTTTCGGCTCGGCTGCCCTCCATGGCCCCCCTGGCCCAGCCGTGCTGACGCGAAAGAGTGGGGCAGCACGAGCTCAAGGCCCGGCACTTACTCGGGAAGGTAGGTGGAGGAAAAGGAGCTCCACTTGTGTAGCGCGTAGGAGAGAAGCCGGCACTCGGGCGCCGCAGCGACAGCTCCGCCAGCCGCCATCTTGTCAGCACCGTAGCGGCCGCCACCGACCGCTGGCCGCGAACTGGAGGCGGGAAGGGGGCGTGGCCTGCTCTTAAAGGGGCCGCCGCCCGCCCAAGCCGGCCGCTTTCCGTGCCCCCGCATCGTTACCCCGGCCCAGCGCGGGGCCAGGATCTTATCTCAGGGTTTCCTACGTCACTCGCTCCTTGACCGCTGAGCAACACTGGGGCTGAGGTGGAAGCGCTTTCCAGGCTTTTTCCGGGGGCTTGGAGGGGAATGGTGCAAAGGATTTTTCTTACAAGCAGAGGTAAGGACAAGCCAAGATGATTACAAACAGAAACACGTTGTAGTTATGGACCAGGATGGGAAAATGAGAAGACCAAGTTGGAAAAGGGACGCCTGTGCGCCTTTGGGAGCCACCGCCCTCGCCAGTGTATAAATTCTTTATGACAACAACACTGATAGGAGCTGGAGGGCAGTAGCTAACGTGCTTTCCTCCTGGAGTGGTCCTGGTTTTAAATGTCCCCGCCTTCCAGAGTCAGATGGAGACAGGAAAAGGAAATGGTCCTGTGTCCTCCTGCCCTGTTTGGTTTTCAGTCTGTGATGCCCTTCATTGTAAACACATCTTATGAGCCGCGTCCTACTAATCTTGTAGCATGGGTTTGCCCGGGAATGACGTTCACCCACAGACCTGAAAAGTCCTTACAGAGAGTTGGGAAGCTGCGTGTCATCATTTTTCCAGTTGGCAAATCTGCCCACTTTGAACTGACAGAAATATGACCTCAAAGTTCAGAGAAAGAGAAGTTCAGGAAAAAGACGATTCCTTCCTCAGAGAGGGAACAGCAGCCCTGAAAACCATATGGGCATCACACCAGCTTCTTATAACAAAAGGAGCACTGGGTCTAAATATCTGGCAGATTTAGATAAGGTTCCCATTAAGTACCTGTTTGTCGTAGTTATGCATATTTTTTCCTTGGCTTAGCCACTGCAGTTACCAAAGTATATGTTGCTTATTGTCCAAGAGGTTGGACTTCTGAAAACCTGAACGGTATCGTCATCTCCACCTGAAGAGTGGAAATATTCAAGCAAAGAGCTTCTTGGGAAATGACCGAGTGACTCAAAACACCTCAATAATTGTATTTCTTTCCGTTGTAATCATTAACCTGCCGAAACTCCCTCCAGTCCTTTCCTGACTTCCTACTTCTATAGATGGAAATTTAATAGTGGCCTAAAACTAGGATATCAGATCAAAAAAGCCAAATAGAAAGGCCAGGCTGGGCACAGTGGCTCACATCTGTAATCCCAGCACCTTGAGAGGCCCAGGTGGGAGGATCACTTGAGCCCAGGAGTTTGAGACCAGACTGGGCAACATAGCAAGACCCCCGTCTCTAAAATAACAAAAATAAAATAAGAAAGGCCACAAGTATGTTCACCTTTCAAATTACATGTGCTTGGCCAAGTGGGGTGGCTCACACCTGTAATCCTAGCATTTTGGGAGGCTGAGGCAAGTGGATCACCTGAGGTCAGGAGTTTGAGACCAGTGTGGCCAATATGGTGAAACCTCGTCTCTACCAAAAATAGAAAAGTTGGTGGTGTGTGGTGACATACACCTGTAATTCTAGCTACTTGCAAGGCTGAGGCACAAGAATCACTTGAACCCAGGAAGCGGAGGTTGCAGCCAGCCAAGATCACACCACTGCACTCCAGCTTAGGTGACAGAGTCAGACTCTGTCTCAGAAAAATAAATAAAATTACACGTGCTCTGTGTGTTGCAGAAGGTTGGAAAAGTATGTGTTCCTTAAGGGAACGCTGTAGCCCTAGTGACTTGGGTTGGGAGCTGCCACAGACAGTGGGAAAGGGACAAAGAATGTTAGCCCCAGAGATGATACAGTGGTTATCTTTGGAGAAAAGAGGCACTTTAAAGGAGAGGAATTAACTCACTCCAATTCTTTTGGGCCCCAGGTTTTCTAATTCCACGTCTTACCTTAATGGAAGTCAAGCCCTTGTTCTTTTCCAGACATAGTTCCTGAGCAATCTTTTTTAAAAACATGTATAAACTAGTTCTTCTTAAGCTTAAATCCTATTGGTGACTTTCAGTCTCCTTCTAAACTGTTTAGCAGAGGCCCTTCGTAAACTGCCTTGATTTTTCTCTCCAGCTTCCCTTGCCCCCACCCCCCATCTTTCTCCTTCGCACTTTTGACATCTGCCCTCTAAATCAGTGCACTGAATTTGTTCCCACAGAGTCCATGTTCTTTCTAGCCTCCAGGGCTTATTCTAAGCCAGGTATGGAATATTTTTTCCTATACTTTACCTGGCTAATTCCAGCTCATCCTGTAGACTATTTTGTCCTGGAAGTTTTTTTGTTTTTTTGAGACAGGGTCTCACTCTGACTTTGTTGCCCAGGATAGAGTACAGTGGCATGAACATGGCTCATTGCAGCCTTGACCTCCTGGGTTTAAAGGATCATCCTGCCTCATCCTCCCATGTAGCTGGGGCCACAGACACACATTACCACACCAAGCTACTTTTTAAATTTTTTTGTAGACACAGTTGTCCAGGCTGGTCTTGAACTCCTGGGCTCAAGTGATCCTCCTGCCTCGGCCCAGCCTCCCAAAGTGCTGGGATTACAGGTGTGAGCCACTGCATCTGGCTGAAAATCTTTCTTCATCACCTGCTATGGGGTTAGGTGACATTTTTCTTCATTTTTTTTTTCCTATGCAAGCTAACACAGGATAGGTGACATTTTTTACATTTCTCTTGGCACTCTAAGTTTCCCTCTTTATCTTAGCACACATCACAATATATTTTCATTTCCTCTTTATTTCTCTTTCTCTCTAGATGATAGCTCCCATGAAGATAAGACTCATACATATCTTGTTCACAGTTTTATCCTCAGTCCTGTTGATGTGTCTAGCAAATAGTAGATGTTCAGTAAATATTTATCAAAGAATGAATGAATAGTGCTAAAAGAGAACTTGAATTAGCGACTTCTGAGTTGCAAAGGAAAAAGAATGCCAGCACTTCTCAGACTACAAACATGTATCCCTCAGGTATGATTGCTACTCAGAAGGTGAAGACCCAGGATAGCATGGCTTTCCTGCATCACAAATTTTATAAATGGTAAAATAATTTAAAGCATTCCTATGTTAACATAAATACAGACAGGTATATTATGATACTGAGCTGAAAATTTGTTTAAATGTTAAGAAAAGAACTTTATCTGAGAAATGCAAATCCTTTTAAATTATGAGGCCCAGAGAGGCATTAAAGTGAAACAGCTCTGAAATACACAGCTTTTTTGAGCTGTGTATTTATCTCTTGAAACTGTTTACTATTGCCACAGAAGCTAAACAGTAACCTACTAATTAATGCTGCACCAGACATTATAACCCACATCCTGTAGTTTAATAATGTATAGCCAATCAGTAGCTTATTTTATTTTAAGGTCGATTATTGGTAAATAACTCAAGATCATCTTTCTCTTTAAAATCCACTTGTAAAAATCTTTCCCTTTAAAAATCCACTTGTAACTGCTGCTACTCAGAGTGTATATTCAGGGCAACTTGAATCTATGATCCCGGGGTTGCAGTCCTCAAGCTTGGCCCACATAAACTCCCAACTTACATTAATTTTGCCTCAGCTTCTTCCTTATAGGTCACACATCTGGAGTAAGTCAGCAGGATTCAGTGACTCCCCCAGCCACCTGGTGTTTCTCTCTGAAAGCAGCGCTTGGTACCAGTGTGAACTCTCCTCCTTTAGAAGTGCCATCAGGTGTTTCAGGTGAGTTCTCCTGAATTTGGACCTCCCACTCTTTGGCTGAAGGTCTACACTTTATTTGGGCTGTTTTTCAAACCCTCTCTTCTTTTTTCAGAGTGAGGGCTTCGTTCTCTATCTTTGGACAGGAGATTTGGGTAAAGAGCTCTGCAGGGAACTGCCTTTTTTCCCCCTCTGTCTCACAGCAGAGGTGCAGGTCATGGTTTTTCTGCCTCTGCCTCAGAACCAGGGGTTTGGGTCAAGTTTTTTTCACCTCTGTCTCACAGCAGAGATTCGAGTGAAAGAATTGACAGATGGTACCAGTGGTTTCATTTTAGATAGTATGCTTTTGAGATAGCAGCCGTCTTCTATTGCTTGAAAATTCTGAATTTGCCTTTAATTTTGACCAATTCCTGTTAGTTCCTAACTAAAAAGTGTACCCCTTTTGCTCTTCCAGATGGGCATAATATGAGGGTCTGGTCCTCCGTACCTTGAGGACTCTGCCATCTGACAATTACAGACAATCCAGTTGTCTTCATCCTTGAGGACTCTGCTGCCATCTGACAATTGGGAGATAGTCCAAGACATGTCACACTTTGATCCTAAACACATTCCTGACTTTGCTCACTTTTGAAAAGTTTCTGAATTATGTGAAACCAATAATGAGAGTATTCAAAACCCAAATACTCTTTTTAGAAAGACCAGCTAGAATTACATACACGATTTATGGGGTACTCTCTTGTAGCATCTGGGAAAGTGGACCCCTCTAACCTGGAATGATGATAGGCAACAATGACCAAAAATGGGGATCTTTTGATATACCTTAAGTAATTTATTTGTGCATACCAATGGAAAGAGCTGGTTTTACAACCAGACATGTAAATAGGAGACTTACTTCCAGTGGCCCCTAAAAACTTTTAAAAGAAATCCTGAAAGAAAAAATCACCTTCATTCAAGAGGTAAACAAGGGGATATTTGAAACTATTTAAAAAGACTTGAGAGGCTTTCTCCTTTTCATCCCCAGATCCTCCTTTTCCTTCCAGCCCTGTGATCTGAACTCATCTCTTTCTGCCTCTTCCCTTAGCTTCCATACATCTCTTAGGTAGAGATTTTTTTTTTTTAATTTCACAACGCACAAACTTCCTTCTCTCAGGGGAAATGAATTTAAATTTAGAGCAGAAGGAACAAACAGAACAACAACAGAATGGGAATAAGACTGCTGAGACTATAAAAATGCAGATCCAACAAAATTTTTTTTAACCAGGTCTAGTGAATGACACTGTGATATGGTCTGGCTCTATGTCCCCAACCAAATGTCATCTTGAACTGCAATCTCCATGCCTCTGGGGAGAAGCCTCGTGGGAGGTGATTGGATTGTGGGGACAGTTTCCTCCATGCTGTTCTCATGATAGGGAGTTCTCACGAGATCTGATGGTTTAAAAGTGTTTGGCAGTTACCTTTCTGGCTTTCTCTCTCCTGCTGCCTTGGGAAGAAGGTGCTTGCTTTTCCTTCACCTTCCGTAATGATTGTAAGTTTCCTGAGGCCTCCCCAGCCATGCGGAACTGTGAGCCAATTAAACTTCTTTGATTTATAAATTACTCAGTCTCAGTAGTTCTTTATAGCAGTGTGAGAATGAATTAATACACACTGATTTCTTGACCCACTATCAGAAAGTACCCTTTAAATCTTATGTCTTTAAAATGCTAACCTTCGGGGAATTAGTGAAGCAGCATTCCAGATGAGATCAGATCTAAAAAAAAGTTAAAACCCTTAAATGCTTAAACTGCCTGCTTTGAATTCCCTGCAAGATTTACCAAAAAACAAACACACAAACAAACAAACAAAAAAAAGAAAACAAAAAGAAAACACTCTACCCTGTGGTATAATGGCTAGGATTTAGTGCCTTCACCACTGTAGCCTGGGTTCAATTCTTGGCCAGGGAGCTAGTCCCATTTGTTTTAAATTATTGTATGATTCTTGACCTTTTGGGATACCATTTGTTGTTGAGCCTTATCCCTTCCATGGACAACTTTTGAATTCCTGTCTTTATCCATCTGTGGGACATACAGAGCACTTGGGCCTTCACGAGTACCCGGCTAAGAAGCTAAGATCCTAGAAATCATGCCAGATAGCAATATGAGTTGTACTTCACTTGTGGATAGTGAAACTTTCCTTTCTTTGAGCTGTCCTTAGGGTGGATTCTGGCTGTTGTGAGGACTGTGTTGTAACTCCTTTGAAGATGCCCCATGCATCTTTGGTTGTCATAACCTTGATTGAGGCTTGTTGGTTTTGGTGAGTCATTAGGAAGGGTACCTTTGTTTGTTTTTTTTTAAAAAAAGTTCAAAAACCAGGAATAATAGCTATTTGTGCTGGCTATTACCTGATAATGAGAGATTTGAAAAGTTTTTTTTTTTTAATTTTACTTTAAACTGTAGGATACATGTGCACAACGTGCAGGTTTGTTACATAGGTATACATGTGCCGTGGTGGTGTGCTGCACCTACCAACCGTCATCTAGGTTTTAAGCCCCACATTCATTAGGTATTTGTCCTAATGCCCTCCCTCTCCTTGGCCCCACCGCCTGACTGGCTCCAGTGTGTGATATTCCCCTTCCTGTGTCCATGTATTCTCATTGTTCAACTCCTACTTATGAAGGAGAACATGTGGTGTTTGGTTTTCTGTTCCTGTGTTAGTTTGCTGAGAATGATGGCTTCCAGCTTCATCCATGTCCCTGCAAAGGACATGAACTCATCATTTTTTGTGGCTACATAGTATTCCATGGTGTATATGTGCCACATTTTCATTATCCAGTCTACCATTGATGGGCATTTGGGTTGGTTTCAAGTCTTTGCTATTGTAAATAGTGCTGCAGCAAACACATATGTCATGTGTCTTTATACCAGAATGATTTATAACCCTTTCGGTATACACCCAGTGATGAGGTTGCTGGGTCACATGGTATTTATGGTTCTGGATCCTCGAGGAATCTCCACATTGTCTTCCACAGTACTTGAACTAATGTACACTCCCACCAACAGTGTAAAAGTGTTCCTGTTTCTCCACAGCATCTCCACCGTCTGTTGTTTCCTGACTTTTTAATAATTGCCATTCTGACTGGCGTGAGATAGTATCCCATTGCGGTTTTGATTTGCATTTCTCTAGTGACCAGTGATGATGAGCTTTTTTTCATAGGTTTTTTTGGCCACATAAATATCTTCTTTTAGAAGTGTCTTTCTATATCCTTTGCCCACTTTTTGATGGGGTTGTTTTTTTCTTGTAAATTTGTTTAAGTTTCTTGTAGATTCTGGATATTAGAACTTTGACACGTGGGTAGATTGCAAAATTTTTTCCCATTCTGTAGGTTGCCTGTTCACTCTGATGATAGTTTCTTTTGCTGTGCAGAAACTCATTAGTTTAATTAGATCCCATTTGTCAATTTTTGCTTTTGTTGCCATTGCTTTTGGTGTTTTAGTCATGAATTCTTTGCCCATGCCTGTGTCCTGAATGGTATTGCCTAGGGTTTCTTCTAGGGTTTTTATGGTTTTGGATTTTACATTTAAGTCTTGAATCTATCTTGAGTTAATTTTTAAATAAGGTGTAAAGAAGAGATCCAGTTTCTGTTTTCTGCATATGGCTATCCAGTTTTCCTAGCACTGTTTATTAAATAGGGAATCCTTTCCCCATTGCTTGTTTTTGTCAGGTTTGTTGAAGATCAAATGGTTGCAGATGTGTGGTGTTTCATTGGTCTATATATCTGTTTTAGTACCAGTACCATGCTGTTTTGGTTACTGTACCCTTGTAGTTTGAAGTTAGGTGGCATGATGCCTCCAGCTTGGTTCTTCTTGCTTAGGATCGTCTTGGCTATACAGGTTCTTTTTTGTTTCCATATGAAATTTAAAGTCATTTCTTTTCTAATTCAGTGAAGAAACTCAATGGTAGCTTAATGGGAATGGCACTGAATCTATAAATTACTTTGGGCAGTACGGCCATTTTCACGATACTGATTCTTCTTATCTATGAACATGGAATTTTTTTTCCATTTGTTTGTGTCCTCTCATTTTGTTGAGCAATGGTTTGCAGTTCTCCTTAAAGAGGTCCTTCACATCCCTTGTAAATTGTATTCCTGTGTATTTTGTTCTCTTTGTAGCAATTGTGAATGGGAGTTCACTCATGATTTGGCTCTCTGCTTCTCTATTATTGGTGTATAGGAATCCTTGTGATTTTTGCCCATTGATTTTGTATCCTGAGACTTTGCTGAAGTTGCTTATCAGCTTTAAGAATTTGGGGGTTGAGACAATGGGGTTTTCTAAATATACAATCATGTTATCTGGAAACAGAGACAATTGACTTCCTCTCTTCCTATTTGAATACCTTTTATTTATTTCTCTTGCCTGATTGCCCTAGCCAGAACTTCCAATGCGATGAATTACGTTTATTGATTTGCATATGTTGAACCAGCCTTGCATCCCAAGGATGAAGCTAACTTGGTCGTGATGAATAAGCTTTTTGATGTGCTGCTGGATTCAGTATGCCAGTATTTTGTTGAGGATTTTCACATTGAGGTTCATCAGGGATATTGGCCTGAAATTTTCTTTTTTTGTTGTGTCTTTGCCAGGTTTTGGTATCAGGAGAATGCTGGCCTCATAAAATAAGTTAAGATGGAGTCCCTCTTTTTTCTGTTGTTTGGAATAGTTTCAGAAGGAATGGTACCATCTCCTCTTTGTACCTCTGGTAGAATTCAGCTGTGACTCTGTCTAGTCCTGGGCTTTTTTTGGTTGGTAGGCTATTAATTACTGCCTCCATTTCAGAACTTGTTATTGGTCTATTCAGGGATTCTGCTTCTTCCTGGTTTAGTCTTGGGAGGGTGTATGTGTTCAGGAATTTATCCATTTCTTCTGGATTTTCTAGTTTATTTATGTAGAGGTGTTTATAGTATTCTCTGATGGTAGTATTCTGTATTTCTGTGGGATCAGTGGTGATATCCCCTTTATCGTTTTTTATTGTGTCTATTTGATTCTTCTCTCTTTTCTTCTTTGTTAGTCTAGCTAGGGGGTCTATGTATTTTGTTAATTTTTTCAAAAAACCACCTCCTGAATTCATTGATTTTTTTTGAAGGGTTTTTTGTGTCTCTGTCTCCTTTAGTTCTGCTCTGATTTTAGTTGTTTCTTGTCTTCTGCTAGCTTTTGAATTTGTTTGCTCTTGCTTCTCTAGTTCTTTTAATTGTGATGTTAGAGTATTGATTTCAGATCTGTCCAGCTTTCTGATGTGGGGATTTAGTGCTATAAATTTCCCTCTTAACACTGCTTTAGCTGTGTCCTAGAGATTCTGGGATGTTGTCTCTTTGATCTCATTGGTTTCAAAGAACTTTTTCATTTCTGCTTTAATTTCATTATTTATCCAGGTGTCATTAAGGAGCAAGTTGTTCAATTTCCATGTAGTTGTGCAGTTTCGAGTGAGTTTCTTAATCCTGAGGTCTAATTTAATTGCACTGTGGTCGGAAAGACTGTTTGTTATGATTTTCATTCTTCTGCATTTGCTGAGCAGTGTTTTATTTCCAATTATGTGGTCATTTTAGAATAAGTGCCATGTGGTACTGAGAAGAATATATATTCTGTTGATTTGGGGTAGAGAGTTCTGTAGATGTCTATTAGGTCCACTTGATCCACAGCTGAGTTCAAGTCCTGAATATCCTTGTTAATTTTCTGTCATGTTGGTCTGTCTAATATTGATAGTGGGGTGTTAAAAAGTCTGTCACTATTTTTATGTAGGAGTCTAAGACTCTTTGTAGGTCTCTAAGAACTTGTTGTATGAATCTGGGTGTTCCTGTATTGGGTGCATATATATTTAGGATAGTTAGCTCTTCCTGTTGCACTGAGCCCTTGTAATGTCCTTCTTTGTCTTTTTTGAACTTTGTGGATTTAAAGTCTGTTTTGTCAGATACTAAGATTGCAACCCCTGCTTTTTTTCTTTTCTTTTTTTTTTTTTCTTGCTTTCCATTTGCTTGGTAAATATTCCTCCATCCCTTTGAGCCTATGTTTGTCTTTGCACATGAGATGGGTCTCCTAAATATAGCACACCAATGGGTCTTGACTCTTTATCCCATTTTCCAGTCTGTGTCTTTTTATTGGGGCATTCAGCCCATTTACATTTAAGGTTAATATTATTATGTGTGAATTTGATCCTTTCATCATGATGATAGCTGGTTATTTTGCACATTCATTGATGCATTTTCTTCATAGTGTCATTGATATTTTTAGCATGTTTTTGGTCTATTTTGGTCTGTTTTTGCAGTGGCTGGTGCCGGTTTTTCCTTTCCATATTTAGTGCTTCCTTCAGGAGCTCTTGTAAGGCAGGCCTGGTGGTGACAAAATCCCTCAGCATTTGCTTCTCTGGAAAGGATTTTATTTCTCCTTTGTTTATGAAGCTTAGTTTGGCTGGGTATGAAATTCTGGGTTGAAAATTATTTTCTTTAATAATGATGAATATCGGCCCCCTCTCTCTTCTGGCTTGTAGGGTTTCTGTAGAGATATCTGCTGTTAGTCTGATGGGCTTCCTTTTGTAGGTGAACTGACCTTTCTCATTAACATTTTTCCCTTCATTTCAACCTTGGAGAATCTGATGATTATGTGTTTGGAGTTGATCTTCTCGAGGAGTATCTTAGTGGACTTCTCTGTATTTCCTGAATTTAAATGTTGGCCTGTCTTGCTAGGTTGGGAAACTTCTCCTGAATAATATCCTGAAATGTGTTTTCCAACTAGGTTCCATTCTCCGCATCACTTTCAGGTACACCAGTCAATCATAGCTTTGGTCTTTTCACATAGTCCCATATTTCTTGGAGGCTTTGTTCATTCCTTTTCATTCTTTTTTCTCTAATCTTGTCTTCACACCTTATTTTAGCAAGCTGATCTTCAATCTATGATATCCTTTCTTCTGCTTGATCAATTTGGCAATTGATACTTGTGTATGCTCCACGAAGTCCTCATGCTATGTTTTTTAGCTCCATCAGATCATTTATGTTTCTCTCTAAACTGGTTATTCTAGTTAGCAGTTCATGTAGTCCTTAGCTTCCTTTCACTGGGTTAGAACATGCTCCTTTAGCTCAGAGGAGTTTGTTATTACCCACCTTCTGAAGCCTACTTCTGTAAATTTGTTAATCTCATTCTCTGTCCAGTTTTGTTCCCTTGCTGGAGAGGAGTTGTGATCATTTGGAGGAGAAGAGGCATTCTGGTTTTTGGAATTTTCAGTGTTTTTGTGCTGGTTTTTCCTCATCTTCATGGATTTATCTACCTTTGTTCTTTGAGGCTGATGATCTTTGGATGGGGATCTTGTGTGGGAGTCTTATTTGTTGATGTTATTGTTGTTGCTTTCTGTTTGTTAGTTTTTCTTCTAATAGTCAGGACCCTCTTCTGCAAGTCTGCTGCAGTTTGCTGGAGGTCCACTCTAGACCCTATATCATCCGTGGATGCTGCAGAACAGCAAAGATTGCTGCCTGCTCCTTCCTCTGGAAGCTTCATCCCAGAGGGGCACTGGCCTGATGTCAGCTGGAGTTCTCCTGTATGAGATGTCTGTGGACTCCTGTTGGAAGGTTCTCCCAGTCAGGAGGCATGGGGGTCAGAGACCCACTTGAGGAGGCAGTTCATCCCTTAGTAGAGCTGGTGTGCTGTGCTGGGAGAATACTCCTTGTCAAAATTAGCTGCTGTCTTCAGAGCCAGCAGGCAGGAATGATTAAGTCCACTGAAGTTGTACCCACAGCCACCCCTCTCCACAGTGCTCTGTCTCAGGGAGATGAGAGTTTTATCTGTAAGACCCTGACTGGCGCTGTTACCTTTCCTCCAGAAATGTCCTGCCCAGTGAGGAAGAATCTCGAGAAGCAGTCTGGCCACTGCCACTTTGCCACGCTGTGGTGAATTCTGCCCAGTCCAAACCTCTCAGTCGCGTTAGCACTGTTAGGGGAAAACTGCCTCCTAAAGCCTCAGTAATGGCAGATGCCCCTCCCCTCACCAAGCTCGATTGTCCCAGGTTGACTCCAGACTGCTATGCTAGCAGTGAGAATTTCAAGCCAGTGGTTCTTAGCTTGCTGGGCTCCTTAGGAGCGGGACCTCCTGAGCAAGACCACTTGGCGCCCTGGCTTCAGCCCCCTTTCTAGGGGAGTGAATGGTTCCATCTCGCTGGACTTCCAGGTGCCACTAGGGTATGAGAAAAACTCCTGCAGCTAGCTTGGTGCTTGGTGCCTAACCAAATGGCCTCCCAGGTTTGTGCTTGAAACCCATGGCCTTGGTGGTATAGGCTCATGATGAAATCTCTGGATCTGCGGATTGCAAAAACCATGGGAAAAGCATAGTACCCAGGCTAGGTAGCACAGTTCCTCACAGCTTCCCTTGGCTGGGAGAGGGAAGTCCCCCAGCTTCTTGCACTTCGTGGGTGAAGCAATGCCCTGCCCTGCTTCTACTCAGTCTCTGTGGGTTGCACCCACTGTCTAACTAGTCCCAATGAGATGAACTGGATACCTCAGATGGAAATGCAGAAATCAGCCGCCTTCTGTATTGCTCTTGCTGGGAGCTGCAGACTGGAGCTGCTTCGTTCAGCCACCTTGGCCCCTCCTTGAAAAGTTTTTCTTTAAGAGCTCCATAGTCAAAACTCAGCTTCATAGAAACAGATTCACCCAGGCATGGTGGTTCATGCCTGTAATCCCAGCACTTTGGGAGGCCACCGTTGGAAGACTGCTTGAGTCCAAGAGTTTGAGACCAGCCTGGGCAATGTAATGAGACTCTGTCTCTACAAAAAGTAAGAACAAAACTTAGCTGGGCATGGTGGCGCATGCCTGTAGTCTCAGCTGCTTGGGAAGCTGAGGTGGGAGGATCATTTAAGCCCAGAATGTGTCAAGACTATGTGAATTGTAATCATGCCACTGCACTCCAGCTTCTGTGACAGAATAAGACCCTGTTTCTATTTATTTATTTATTTATTCACTTATTTTCAGTATCCAAGAACAGAGAGACCCTCTCTCTAAAAGCAAACATAAATGAGATTCAAGCTCCTCTCTCCTCTCTGTGGTCTTCAGTACCATATGAAAGGATCTAGAGGAGACTTCTGTTGACTCAGACTTCTTAAGGAAGACAGAAAGAGATGCCTCTCACTCCCTTTCTAGGGGCTTCTGTCTTCCTGTGGGATCTAAAGAGTGATAGACAGATTCCATGACAGTTTCCAGCACAAAACTCTGCTTTCTTTTGTATTGTGTCACCTGATCCCTTTGGCCTTTAGGAGTACCAGATATTACTTTCTCCTGTGAGAGAGCACTTACCTTTGTGTGTGTGATGGCTAGCAAGTTATTGGTGAGTACTACAGTACTGGAGGTGGCTGACAGCAGTTGTTTACAGTGAATGATTATTATTATTACTACAGGGTGTTACTGGTTTCTTTGCTCATTAAAATAAGAAAGGCACTGTTTAAACACTTAGAGAAATGTTTTTGTAGTGAAGTACACCATGAAACTGTTGCATGGCTCAGTCCCATGGTGTTTCCCTCTTTTGGAGGACTCAGGATTCAGTCTAAAAATGGAATCCTTAATTTCTAGAGAACTAGATGCTCTGCCTTCCAATTGCAGCTGCTTTTCACATATTTAAATTATTAGGGTAAAAAAAAACTATAAATGCTTTGTTGGCCCTATTCCTTAATGGGCTCTGCCCTGAGCCCAGTGATCCAACTGGAAAACAGACTAAATTAAAAGCTACTTATCTAAGTGAAATTAGTCTCCTTATAAAATCCAATGATAGATTCCTGTGATTTTGGGTTACCTTGGCATCCATTTTTAATTTTCCTCCAACACACCCAAACTCCTCCTTGAAAAGGATTAAACTCTTTCTCTTTGTGCTTCGAGATATATATTTACTACTCCACTTTCTCTAAAACTCAATACAGGTTTCAGCCATTTGGAACATATAAACTTTAAACTTTTCCATTTGTAAAGGTACAGTTTGAATCCAACTGTCCTTTTAAGTTAGTGAGTTTTACCAGTCTCATGACTAAAATATTTTTCTCTGTTTTGTTTTGTTTTGTTTACTTCAGTTCACCAGCAGTTTCAGTGTGGCTAAAATTTTTTAATTAAAGCTATAAAGTCATTATCTGTGTCTGTCTGCATTATGTGTACATGTATACATGTCTGTTTATGTATTGTCTACATGGTACCATTGACTTATAGAAAAAGTGCTCATAAATTAAATAACCAACTCAAATGCCTTTCATAGTCACTTGACTTTAGTAATCTCGAGTTTAAATTAAGATCGTTTTAAAATTATTGGTAAAGTAAATTGAAACATCTTCAAATTTTAATTTAGACATATTTGCCTAGGTCTGTTGGTCAGACAGGTTTATACTGTCTCTACCACATGTTTTAAGGTCTTAAGGCCATTGCTTTTATGGTATTTTTCTTGATATTTGCTTAATTTGTTTATGAGCTTATGTCTTTGGATTTGAGCCTTTAGATTCTGAGGACTAGACAAATGGCCCTGGGGACAGTGCCTGGGCCCCGTCATCCCTAGTTGAGCTGTGCCTCTTGGCTATATGGCATGGAGTTGGATCCTCCAAGCATTGTCTCCATAGCACTGTCGTTTGTCCTGAGCTCTACATATGGTGCACAATTAAAGTTGCTTACTTTTCAGGTTTTTAACTGAAAATTAGCGTTACTAAGAGTTAAGTATATGGTTAATATAAGTAACTAAAACTACTAGGCCAGAAACAATTTCATATAGAGAACATATAAAGGAAGAAGTAAAGAAAGTTGAAAAGGGTAATTATTTTCTTTTACATAAGAGAGGACTTTGGTCAAAATGATAAGTGGGAAAGTAAATCTTTGTCCTAAGTAGAATGCTAATATAAAAAATGAAATATAGGACAAAACTGAACATGTAAGCAAGTTGTAGAAGGTTTGTAGAAGATTAATCTCAAGAAAGAATTTTGTCTCTGATAAAATTGGGTAAAATTAGGAGATTATTAAGTTTTTCTAAAAATTGAGCATTGATATTTAAAGCACACTGATGCAGGACCCCTGTTTCAGAGTAACAAGGTTTTCTTGCAGCATTAATCTGCTCTTTAATAGAAAAAATTTTTAAGGTTATGGAAATCTTATGCAGTTAAAACTGAGGACCAGATGCAGTGGCTCATGCCTGTAATCCCAGCACTTTGGGAGGGTGAGGTGGGTGGATCACTTGAGGTCAGGAGTTTGAGACCAGCCTGGCCAACATGGTGAAACCCCAACTCTACTGAAAATACAAAAATTATCTGGGCATGGTGATTGATGCCTATAATCCCAGCTACTCAGGAGGCTGAGGCAGGAGAATTGCTTGAACCCAGGAGGCAGAGGTTGCAGTGAGCTGAGATCATGTCATTGCACTCCAGCCTGGGTTACAAGAGGGAAACTCTATCTCAAAAAAAAAAAAAAAAAAAAGAGGGAGATATTGAATAGACCTGTTTATAATGATTTAATGAAATTCCCTTTAGGATTAATAACATGCTGATGCAAAAGTAAAATTTGGTTTTCTCTTTTGAACAGATTTTTTTTTCAATCAGCATACTTAGTTTAATAGATATATAATCTTAAATTTCTCAAGTAAAACACATAGAATTTTTTCACATATCCAACAGAATGTTACAAAAATTGACTATATATTTGATCACAAAGAAAGTCTTAGCAAATATAGAAATGAGAGATTTTTGTAGCCACATTCAATAAAACTAGAAATATATAATTTAAAAGTGATCAGAATAGCCTGTTTATAAATTGAGGAGTACTTCATGGATGCTCTTTGGAGCAAACAGCAATATAAACCTAATGCTAAAAAACTGCAGTGAAAAGAATGCTTTATATTGACATCTGTATATTACAGCCTTACATACTATTATCATTAAAGAAGAACGACTAAAAATAAAAGTACTAGTTGCTTTTCTATGGAACAAGTTCTATGGGAGGAACAAAATAAAGCCAAAGAAAATATGAAGAAAATAAAGAAGGAATTAATTAACGTAAACAGAACTGGGACTATGGAGAGGCAAGCATGGTGCCTAGGGCACATAATTTAAGAAAATAAGGTTGTGCAAGTGCCACCCCTGATACCCAGGCACCCCACTCCTTAGGAAGCACTTGATCTCACAGATATGTTATGGGACCAGCTGGCACTTGTACAGTATCGCTTCTTTGAATTCTGTGACCTATGTGCCTTGCTTCTCTCACTCTAGTTCTGGCTGACTAGAATAGTAAAAGCTTCCCTCCTGGGGAGGAAAAAGCATTTTCTTCTTTTTCTTCTTTCTCTTCTCCCTCCTCTTCCTGCTTCTCTTCCTCCTCTTTCTCCTCCTTCTTCTTTCTTCACCTTACCCTTCTTCTTTCTTCTTCCCTCATTCCTTCCTCTTTTTTCTCTTCCTCCTCCTCTTTTTTTTTAAATTAATAAAACTCATAACTCAGATGTAATTTATACTTACTTATTATTGTGATCTTTGAATTTTACTACGGCCTTATCCCAGCCTAGAAGACAGTGGAGCCATAAGAGGTCTTACAAAAATAACTTACTGATACCCACCAAATGTTTGATTTTAGAAACTTGTTTTTAAAAAAAATGCATTAGACCTCTTACCTTGTTTTATATTCCTAAATCAATGGTCCTATTTTATGGGCCTACACATGTCATTGCCTGCATAATGACATTGTATGTCATTACTGAAAAATACAAATACTAATAAGACTATCTATATATCTTTTTTTTTTTTTTGAGGCGAAGTTTCACTCTGGTTGCCCAGGCTGGAGTGCAATGGCGCGATCTCAGCTCACTGCAACCTCCGCCTTCTGGGTTGAACAAGATTTTTAAGTATTTTTAAGAAACAGTAAAAAAAAAGGTCACCTTTTGAGTGAAAAATAAGTAAATGGGAAAGAGAGATTCTGTTGGTTTCATGCCATCTTTATTAGGTTTTTTGATTGTTTGGAAAACTGACTTTACTTTCTATAAAGAGTAAAAGGTTTTGCTTTTTGAAATCTCTGAATTATTATTTTGGCTAAATAAATGACTACTGTTTTACAGTGACCTATGATCCTATTTGATCAAATGTTTTAAACTTTTAATATTTGACATATTTCCTAAAATCAAATTTCAAATTCTAAAATTAAGTCTTTTCCAAAAGGAACCCCTGGAAGTCCAAGAGAGGAGTATTAGGTATATTTAGAATATTAAAGTCACCTGGAAAGCATTGTCCAAGAAAAATGGTGTTTAACTTTGAGTTATATTAGGATGTGTTATTAATATGTGTTCCAAAATTGTATGAGATTCCTAAAATTCTAATGTGTCTTGGTATATTTTATCAGTCATAATTATGATTATTATGTTAAACTGCTGTAAACCACAGGAATAACCAAATTTCCTTGTCAATTGCATCTTTAACCATGGCTCTTCTAAGTCTTTTGCCATCTAAAACAATTATTATTTTATTTCTATTCTCCTCATAAAGCGGTTTACAATTGGCTATAATTCAAAATTTGCTTTTTCTTCAAGGAAACTCATGGAAAAGGACACTAATGAGTACTCTGGAATACAGGTTTCTGATAACTTTGGAGATCATATCATTGGACTAAGTAACAACTTTCAAGTAGGTAATAAACTGATATGTTCCTTAGATTGCTAACTCAACATCAAGCAGAGCAAGAATTAATTACAAGTGACTGAGCTGACAGAAGATTGAAATGATTTTTATGTCATTTTGTTTGAAACATTGCTGGTTTTCTTTTTATTTTGTCTTCCAGAGTGAAGAAAACTTGTTTTCCTTTGAGCTATTTTTTATACTTTATAGCAGTTGGGTAAAAATACCTTTGTGAGCAAAACTGAAACATTTGCCTTTCTCTCTACCTGATTGCTCCAAAATTTGGAAACCATTCATTAGTACTCTTATTTTATGGCAATCTAGTTATTTGCATACATTTAATAAGAATCTTTTCTCTGTAACAAGATACAATTAGAGACACTGGCTATTTTACCAACACTTTGACTGGAATGACATATTTTCAGATATGACCAGACTGCTTCAAAGAATGGAGGTTGACTTTATAGAGGCAATTAAAAAGGCCCTTGGAAAGACTGGCTTGGTCCCTTCTCTACATAATTCCCTTTCAAGATTTCTGTCCCTGTGGTAAGTAAAGAATGTCACTTTCTAACAGGCCTGGGAACCTCAAAATATTTCCACTGTGTTTCTCTCATTGTTTTATTTCTTCTGAGAAAACTAAACTCATGGTACACTGAAGACTAAAGGTGATTCAGCAAGTGATAGCAGTTATAAATCAATGCAATTGGTAGGACTACCTGGGAATGAGCCTTCCTGGCAATGAGGGGCACCTTGACACTCATATTTTGATATCATTGCTTTCAAAAAGAAAGATTTTTGATCAAAAAGAAGAAATGAGAAAAAGAACTTTTATCTGAAAAATGCAAGTCCTTTCCAATTATCAGGCCCAGAGCGGTATTAAAGTGAGACAGCAATATTGTCCTACATACACCTCCTTTTGAGCCATGTACTCATCTCTTTATACTGCTTACTATTGCCACAAGTAGCTAAAAATTAACCTGCTGGTGCTGCACCAGGCATTATAACCCATACCCTATAGCTTAATAATGTATAGCCAATCAATAGCTTATGTTATGTTAATGTAAATTATTGGTAAATAACTGGGAACTGCCTCTTCTTTCTCTTTAAAAATCCACTTGTGGCTGGGTGTGGTAGCTCATGCCTGTAATTCCAGCACTTTGGGAGGCTGAGGCGGACAGATCACCTGAGATCAGGAGTTCAAGACCAGCCTGGTCTGACGTGGTGAAACCTCATCTCTACTAAAAATACAAAAATTAGCTGACCATGGTGGTGGGTGCTTGTAATCCTGGCCACTCAGGAGGCTGAGGCAGGTGAATTGCTTGAACCCAGGAGGCGGAGGTTGCAGTGAGACAAGATCATGCCATTGCACTCCAGCTTGGGCAATAAGAGTGAAACTACATCTCAAAAAAAAAAAATCCACTTGTACCTGCTGCTACTCAAGATGTATATTCAGGGCAACTAGAATCTATGTTCCTGAGTTGCAATCCTCAAGCTTGTCCCAAATAAACTCTACTTATATTAATTTTGCCTCAGCTTCTTCCTTTTAGGTCAACAATGTTAAGATAAAATAGAAGACAAAAGAAATTTCAAAATCTGCAGGAGGCTGCTAGTAGTTAGGCCCTCAGAGCTCCTTGGTACATCTTAACTCTCCTTTGTCTACAGGACACGATTTTAGGTGATGGGGTTTATTGTAAGATACACAGGGAAAGCCTGGAAATCATAGTCTAACTAGTTCCCTTGCAATTCAAAGATTGAGACATATTGAACCCTATGGAAAACTGGACAATGGATCATCATTTTTTAAGCATAATAGCAGCTATGGTGACACAGAAGCTCTAGTGACCCAGTTGTCTTTTCATCCTCCAGAAGCTATCATCTTTTACTCTCTGTATTAGTCTATTCTCACACTGCTATAAAGAACTACCTGAGATTGGGTACTTTATGAAGAAAAGAGGTTTAATTGACTCACAGTTCCATATGGCTGGGGAGGCCTCAGAAAACTTACTGTTGTGGCAGAAAGCAAAGGAGAAGCAAGCACCTTTTTCACAAGGCAGTAGGAGAGAGAGAGAGATCCAGTAAGGGAAGTCCCAAACACTTAAACCATCAGATCTCTTGAGAACTTAGTCACTATCATGAGAACAGCATGGGGAAAATTTGTCCCCATGATCCATTTACCTCCCACCAGGTCCCTTCCCTGACACATGGGGATTACAATTCAAGATAATATTTGAGTGGGGACACAGGGCCAAACCATATCATTCTGCCCTTGTCCCCTCCCAATTTCATGTCCATTTCAAATTGCAAAATACAATTATCCCTCCTCAACAGTACCCCAAAGTCTTAACTCATTCCAACATTAACTCAAAAGTTCACAGTCCAAAGTCTCTTCTGAGACAAGGTAAGTCCTTTCTGCCTAGGAATCTGTAAAATCAAAAACAAGTTAGTTTTAAAATACAATAGGAGTACAGGTATTTGGTAAATTCTCCCATTCCAAAGGGAGAAACTGGACAAAACAGAGGGGCTATAGGCCCCATTGCCAGTTTGAAACTCAGCAGGGCAGTCATTAAATCTTAAAGCTCCAAAATAATCTCCTTTGATTCCATGTCTCAAATCCAGAGCATGCTGATGCAAGAGGTAGGCTCCCAAGGCCTTGGGCAACTCTGCCTCTGTGGTTCTGCAGGGTACAGCCCCTGCGGCTGCTTTCATGGGCTGGTCGTGAGTTCTTGTAGCTTTTCCAGGTGCATGGTGCAGTCTGTCAGTGGATCTACCATTCTGGGGCCTGGAGGATGACTGCCTTCTTCTCACAGGTCCACTAGGCAGTGCCCCAGTGGAGACTCCATGTGGGAGCTTCTACCTCACATTTCCCCTCTGCACTGCTTTAGTAGAGGGTCTTCATGAGGGCTCCACCCCTGCAGCAGACTTCTGCCTGGATATCCAGGTGTTTCCATACATCCTCTGAAATCTAGGTGAAGGGTTCCCAAACTTTAACTCTTGCCTTCTGCACACCTGCAGGCCCAACACCACATAGAAGCCACCAAGGCATGGGGCTTGCACTCTCTGAAGCAACAGCCCAAGCTGTACCTTGGCCCCTTGTAGACATGACTCGAGCTAGAGGTACTTGGGATGCAGGGTGCCATGTCCCAAGGCTGCACAGAGCAGTGGGACCCTGTCCCAGCCCATGAAACCATTTTTCCCTCCTAGGTCTCTGACACTGTGGTGGGAGGGGCTGCCATGAAGGTCTCTGAAATGCCCTGGAGACATTTTTTGCATTGTCTTGGCGATTAACATTTGGCTCCTCTTTACTTATCCAATTCTTGCAGCTAGCAGCTTGAATTTCTCCCCAGGAGATGAGGGGTTTTTTTCCTCCCCCCAACATGGGCAGGCTCTAAATTTTCCAAACGTTTATGCTCTGCTTTCCTTTTAAACATAAGTTCCAATTTCAGATTATCTCTTTGTGAATGCATATGACTGTACATTTTCAGGAACAGCCAGGTCACATCTTCAGTGCTTTGCTGCTTAGAAATTTCTTCTGCTAGATACTCTAAATAATCTTTCTCAGGTTCATAGTCCACAGATCTCTAGGGCAGGGGCAAAATGCCACCAGTCTTTTTGCTAAAGCATAGCAAGAGTCACTTTTGCTCCAGTTCCCAGTAAGTTCCTCATCTTCATCTGAGACTACCTCAGCCTGGACTTCATTGTCCATATCACTATAAGCATTTTGGTCAAAACCATTCAACAAGTCTCTAGGAAATTCCAAATTTTCCCACATCTTCCTGTAGTCTTCTGAGACCTCCAAACTATTCCAACCTTTGCCCATAACCCAGTTCCAAAGTCACTTCCACATTTTCAGGTATCTTTATAGCAGTGTCCCACTCCTGGTACCAATTTTCTATATTACTCCATTCTCACAATGCTGTAAAGAACTACCTGAGACTGAGTAATGTATAATACATAAAAGAGGCTTAATTGACTCTCAAGTCAATTAAGACTAAAAGAGGCTTAACTGACTCACAGTTCCACATGGCTGGGGAGGCCTCAGGAAACTTAACAATCATGGTGGAAGGTAAAGGAGAAGCAAGCACCTTCTTTGCAAGGTGGCAGGAGGGAGAGAGCAAGTGTGGGGATGTGCCACACTTTTAAACCATCAGCTCTCGTGAGAACTCACTATCATGAGAACAGCATAGGGGAAATCCACCCTCATGATCCAATTACCTTTCACCAGGTTTTTTTCCGTGACAGGTGGGGATTGTAATTTGAGATGAGATTTGGGTGGGGACACAGAGCCAAACGCTATCACTCTTCAATGCCTTTCCAGTATGCGGCCCCATATTAAATACTTCCCTGAGAGAGAGAATAACTCATTGTATTTGGGTTGTCACTATCCACTCTCTTTTTCTTGCAACAAATATTTATGAAAAGGCTGTGATGTGCCAGGGGCAAGCAGACAGGCCGTACAAGGGCCATACTTCACAGAGCTAATATTGTGGTGGGGCAAAAAGTAATAAATATAATAAATAAGTTAACTAGATAATTTTGGTCTGTGCTATATAGAGACTAAACCAGGGTAATTTTTAGATTGGATGGTTAAAAAAAAAAAAGAAAAAGCTTCACTAAGAAGATAATACTTAAACTAGTACAATGACAAGGAGCCAGCCACACCAAGGCTAAATAAAAAGAATTCCAGGCAGATACTGGGACATTGACTGATACAATGACTTATCCCAGGAAATATAGCTAATCAGTGACAAACCCAGAATATTTTTCGTTCAAAAGCCCATCCTGTTTGATTGCTTCACATTTCTTCCCAAACGAGTTGCTATATGGGAGCTAACTTATTAAACTCAAAAATACTGTTCAAATATAAGATATTCTCAAATAATAATATTACTAAAGGCTGCCAAAGTTAACAAAGCAAAACAAACACAGCAGAGTTTATTTTCAGCAAAGGAACACACCAGTTGGCTGAGGGCAAAAAACATGTGTTTTTAATTGTTAGGAAGGGGTTTAATGGTTGCTATGCTAATTAAGGCTGCCTGAGTCTGTTCATGCTTCTATAACAAAGTAACTGAGACTGGGTAACATATAAATAGAAATTAATTTCTCACGGTTCTGGAGGTTGGAAGTCCATAATCAAGGCACCCACAGGTGCAGTGTTTGGTGAGGGCCCTGTCTTCCTGCTTCCAAGATGATGCTTTGTTGCTGCATCCTCCAGAGGAGATGAATGGTTGTACCCTCACATAGTGGAAAGGATGGAAAGGCAAAAAGAGGGCCTAGCTAGCTCCCTCCAGCCCTTTTATATGGTTACGAATCCCATTCATGAGGACAGAGCATCATATCCTAACCACCTCCTAAAGGCCCCACCTCCTAATTTGGTTGCATCGGGAATTTTTCAAGACGAATTTTGGAGGGGACACAAACATTCAAACCATAGCAAAGGATGAAAAACAAACACTCCAAATAGGCCATTGTAAATCCATAGCTCTCTACATGATTGGTTAAAACAAAACCCATATTTCATTGGAAAAAAGTCTTCAGATAGGTCCTATAAGGGTTTTGTTTCAGCTTACCAGGATCACTCAAAATTCATGTTTTCTTTAACAGTGCTAGCTGTTAAGGGACAGTTGAAGCACAACACAGTATTCAATGCACTATCTCCTAGGCAAGCTCTGCTGTAAATAAAAACATTTTCTTTTATGATGTTATTATGCAACAGATGAAGAAACTAATATCCAAATATGTGAGCTGTCATGCCTAAGGTCATTTACATAACCAGACTGTTAACATATCTCAATCTAGAACCCAGGTCCCCATTCTCAATCACTTTCCAAATGTACTTTTTTGTTTGGTTTGGTTTTTAGAGGCAGAGTCTCACTCTATTGCCAAGGCTGGAGTACAATAGTGGCATAATCATAACTCACTGCAATCTTGGACTCCTAGGCTCAGGTGATCCTACCTCTTCAGCCTCCTGAGTAGCTAGGACTACAGGTGTGGGCCACCTCCTCCAGCTAATTTCTTTATTTTTTGTAGAGTCAGGGTCTTCCTGTGTTGCCCAGGCTGGTCTCAAACTCCTAGCCTCAAGAGATCCTCCTGCCTCAGCCTTCCAAAGTGGTAGGATTACTGTCATGAGCCACTGTGTGTGGTCCTCCTAACGTACTTAGTGGGACATTTTTTTAGGCCTACACCTATATTACACACATACAGCACATAATAGGCACTCAATAAATATTTTTCGAGTTGAATCTCCTAGTTCCTCCTAAATTTCTGCTCACTAATGTATTATTATGTTTAAATACATAAAAGGAGTTTGCTTAGGGATCACCTAGAAATCAGAAGACTAGAAAGAATTACAGGCATGGGGCTGTTGGTCAGGTTTTTTTTGTTTTTGTTTTTGTTTTTTTTTTTGGTCCGTAAATGTAGAAAATCACCATGGGGATATAAGAGTGAACTTGTCTCAAAATAGTTCATATCAAACCAATCTCATATGAAGAACTTATATGCATTATCTCAATCAATCCTTATAACAGCCCCACAAATAAACCGAGACTCTTGGAGGTTGAGATTCACCAAACTCATGTGTCCTCTGTATCATACAATTCTCAAGTGCATGCATCACCCCAGAATTCAGAAGTCCAGGAGATGGAATCTCTGATACATTTCTAAAACAAATGGTTCTAACTCAATCTTACGTCTGCTCTCTCATGGTTCCGGTATTAACTCAATACAACGTTGTCATTGTTGTTTGAGATTATTTCTTTAAGCGTAACATTGCCAAAAGGAACAAATGAAAAGCAAAGAATACCAGTGTTCTGTTTGTTGAGTAAGGGGATATCCCTTATATTTTCCGGGAGAAAGTAATTTCAGTTCTGCCCCAGTAGGCCCTTTGCCTAAGACACAGGTGAACATCGAGGTTGGCTTCAGGTACGAAGCTAAGGTCTGTCTTCTCCCAGGAGGTGGCAGCAGCAGCAGCTGCAGCCTCTGCCTGCTGCAGAAATCACACAGAATTCATCCGTTTTCCTATTGGCATCCAAACCTAGAAATTCCTGGTTCCAAAGACCACTTCATCCCTTCCTTGGTTTGCTGAGCTTAGTTGGAGCTGGGGCATTGGGAGTTCAGGAGCTGGCAATAATTCCTCTTTATAAGTGCCTAGTTTTTTTTGTAAACACTTTGGTCTGGGCTATGACCTTGAAGCATGTATGAAGGAGGTTCAGGAAGTCTCTGGCCAGGGAAAAAGAGTTTCAGAAACAGTAGCTGAAACACATCCACACAAGCATAAATCCAGAGACCCCAGTGCACAGTTTGGTACCACAAAAAATGATACAGATTGTAGACCTGGCCTCTCAGCTGCTAGCCAGCTGACCTTCTCATTGAACCTGTCAGAACCATAATTTACTCATCCACCTGGTGTGGACTAGGTGGTCTTGAAGCACCTGCTAATTCTTAAATTATAAGCTACTGGACTTTTATTTTCTGGACTAACGGCTGGGCCTTCACCCTTTCAGAATTTTAAAAAATCTCAGACACAACAAAGCACTACTAGTTCCAAGTTAATCCCAGATGAGCACATATCCTGGTTTGGCAAACACTGCCAGCTGCATAGAAGGCGGGCAGGAATCCCAGGAAATGTCTGAACACCACTCAGCTATGGATGAACTGTCAACTGCTGGGGGTTGCTTTGCAAATTACCACATCTAAACGAAGCTGACAAAATGATATTTCAGAAAAGCAATTAACACTGATGCCTGGTGTATTTGGAACCAAAAGGCCTTTTGGGAAGAATGAAATTGGCTCAAAAAAAGAGTACCCCAGCCCTCCAGGTAGAAATGTTAAGTCAGGATCTCCCACACACTCCCATCATCACCAGTAAGATAGCCTGGACTTTGTGAAGGAGATGGAACCAGTTCCTTTCACTTTCCCCCTGTTTCCACTTGGATTGGTTAAGCTTTCATCTATTTATTTCATCTGTTTATTCAGTGAACATTTACTGGGCACCTCCCATGGGTCAGGGGCTGGGTGTACACCTGGTTATTGAGAAGTTCGCAATGGAGTAGTCAGATGCTAAATGAATTAATATACAGGGAGCATTCAGAAAGGGTGGGAATGTAAAATATAATAGAGGTGATAGAAATAGTTATTATCTCCATAAGGCCACAGGCCAAACACCATACTTCCTAATGAAAGCTATCCCTACAGTATAGCGCAATCATCTAGAAAGAATCCCATACTCCTATAAGTATTGGCCCCTGTGGAATTGTCAATTGAACTTTTCCTATTTTACATGAAAGTTGTCATATTACAATCCCTTCCTAGATTGGGACTTTTGGCTCCAAAAGGCCACGCTAAATAGAAATATTGTACATATTATCTGAATCAAAGGATGGGGCTGGTGGGACAGCTTCTGTCTCTACCTCTTCTTCTTGAAAATACCAGCACAGGTGATGGGCAAGTTAAATAAGTTTCAGTGTAACTGCAACAGAGAGAACCGAGGAATGACAGAGGTAGGAGAGCCTGGTGATAGATAGCTTCATTCCTGAAAAGAACCATATTCTGTTTGGAGAGCAGATCAGAGGGCAAGAAAACACAGGGCTGTCCTGTGTGACACGGAATGAGCTGAGCTATAGACTATAACAAACAAGCAGAAAAGAAGCAAACCATGTCTCCTAATTCCTTGGAGTGATTTCAGATGACTCTGAAAAGGACAATTGAAGTTTGCCTTCAAAGAGACACTAGATGCCCTCATAATGTTGAAATCAAGTCCAATATTTCTCAAACATAATTTTTTAATAGAGACCCTTCTTATGTTGATGTTTTTTTTTCTTCCTGTAGAGTTCCAAATAAGCCTTAAGAGGATCTCTTTTTTCCCACAGCTCCACAGGCAATTCACAGCTATGCCAGTTACTACATGTATAGCACAAAGGTTGAGAATCTCTGGCCTTTGGCTGAGTTTTATCCAACTGAATGTTCGGTCACTGATGTCATAGCCCCCAAAATAATTAGCATTATAATGGGATTCTCTAGTGAATATATTTAGAGGGAAGCCTCTGAGCAGCAGTTCTCTCCCTTGGCTTCACGTGGGGAACTTTTAAAAATCCTCAACCCACATCCCAAACCAATTACATATTAGGGGTGGGGACTAAGCATCAACTTTTCTTTTATATACCATAGGTATCAACATTTTTGTACATTCCTCAAAAGATGTCTACGTACAGCCAAAGTTGAGACTTTCCAATGTTAAGTCTTAGGATAAGGAGAGGCAGGAAGCTGCTAGTAACTGACAGCTGAGCTCACCTCCTCCCTTTGGAATTTCTCCTGAAAAGCCAGCATGAAGAAACCAAATACTGCAATCCAGCCAGCCTAAACATCCACTTTGTAAGATTTCCATTTCTGCTTTCCCACTGTATCCACTAGGTCTGCAATTAAAATGATTTGAGTACCTACAGAGTTATGAACAGTGGCTAATCAGTATTTTCAAAGAGAGAACAGGTAACAGGTGATGGTGGTATGAATGCCACGCTCTAGAGATTCTACATTAATTTTTTTTTTTTTTTGAGACAGGGGCTCACAGTGTCACCTCAGGCTGGAGTGCAGTGGCGCAATCTTGACTCACCACAACCTCTGCCTCCCAAGTTCAAGCAATTCTCCCGATTAGCCTCCTGAGTAGCTGGGATTACAGGTGCGTCCCACCACAATCGGCTAATTTTTTTTTTTTTTTAAGTAGAGACGGTGTTTCGCCATGTTGGCCAGTCTGGTCTTGAACTCCTGGCCTCAAGTGATCCACCCGTCTCAGCCTCCCAAACTGCTGGGATTACAGGCATGAGTCACCGTCCCCGGCACCACATTCATCTTAAAAACAACAAAAATGCTTTTTTTTTCCACCCTCCAAACTACTCAGTCCCTTCTCTCGCCTTACTCTTGACCCATTTTTCTCTTCTGCTTCCTCTCTCTTCCTGCCTGCCATCTCCTTCACCTGCTCTCCAGCCCTGTCACTGTCATTCTTATTGCACTTATTTCTTGTCTTTCTTAGCCTCTGCACCTCACTATTCTTTCTGCATCTTGTTTTCCTTTAGTCTCTATTCTCTCCTCCTTACCCACAATTACACACCTCTCTTCTTAGTTTCATCATCTTTCCCACTTGCAGCTCCTTAATTGGCTATCATATGAAGCAAAAGCATTATCAGATAGTTATAATTATTAAACCTTTTCTCATTTGCCCAAGAATACTCACTAGCAGCACTTGTGGCTGCAGTGTTTACCCCGAGAAAACTTTGCCACAAAATATCCCTCTTTTATTATTATTTTCGCATCGCTCTAGTATATCAACTTTGGAAACAGAAGACATCATTCTGTTTATAGCATTCTATTTTTAGAGGTAATATTTCCATTTATAAAATACAGTAATTCTCAATTGCTGAAAATGTCAAATCCTGGAAAACGTGGCATTCCTTATGTGTGATGTTAACATCATTAATGAACATTTGGCCAAAGATTCATTTGATGATCCAATTTCTCTGAAATAGACAATTCTGATGATTCAGACGATTCTGGTGTTAGTTCTGTTAAGAATTAACTCTAAGAGCAGTTTTTATATTTCATTTTCACATTGAAAATCAGTCAGATTTGCTTCAGTCTCAAATAGGATGTTTATGTAAAATTAAATGAGTACTGGCAGCAAGCTATACTTTTTTTAATAGGAAAAAGGTTAAATAAGATATTCTATTAGTTTTAAAAGCAGATAAGTACTGAAAATATTATATTTGTCTCTCCAAGGAGAAAAAAAAAACTGGCTCAGAGTTAGCACTCCTTAAATACTAACTCTAATTATTTTTCTTATAACTCCCTGTATTGGCCCCAGATTACTTTTTATATGTAGTTCATTGACCTTCAATAGAAAAATCGTTCTCTGTTCTTCAATCTTGACAACTGCAGCTGACATCAATGTAAAAAGAGAAACAAGCTAAAAACAGTAGTTGAGTGTATACACCCTGAATTGAATATTCAGTTGCAAAATCATCATCATTATTATTGTAATTATAGAGAGGAGGCATTGCAATAATTGTTCAAGTGTCTTCTTGAGGAAATAACTAAAACAGGGCCAGCTGTCACAAACTACCCTACAATAATGATTCCCGTGTGTGCTGCTCCAGTATTCATAGTGACTCTATAGTAACAAATTTGTGTACTCATCTAATGTCGTTTTTCAAAATTTTTAATTTTATAAACAATAGAACAGGGTCTCGCTGTTGTTGCCCAGACTGGTCTCAAACTCCTGGCATTAAGTGCTCCTCCTATCTCGGCCTCCTAAAGTGCTAACTAATCTCATGCCCTTAAATAACTTAAAAAAATAACAAACCTGGCCAGGCATGGTGGCTCACACCTGTAATCCCAGCACTTTGGGAGGCAGAGACAGGTGTATCACCTGAGGTCAGGAGTTTGAGACCAGCCTGACAACAAGGTGAAACCCCATCTCTACTAAAAATACAAAAATTAGCTGAGCGTGGTGGCACGCGGCTGTAATCCCAGCTACTCAGGAGACTGAGGCAGGGGAATTGCTTGAACCCAGGAGGCAGAGGTTGCAGTGAGCTGAGGTGGTGGCACTGCACTCCAGCCTGGGCGATAGAGTGAGACTCTGTCTCAGAAAAATAAATAAATAAATAAATAAATAAATAAATAAATAAAAGTAAATAACAAACCTATGATTGGATACAGTATTTCACTTGATAGTTGACTCGCATTTCTAAACGGTGTCCATGAACAACCTTAGAATCATAAACTACCAAACAAAAATTGCACCATCAATTTAAGAACAAACTAGAGTGGGTGATCCAGCATTCACCTACAACATGAGGGCAACAGATCTAGGTACAAGAGTAGGGTGGAAGTCAGGCAAATAGGTCAGCAGACAACTAAAAATACTTAGGAGACACATCTACAAAGACAGGCGTGTTTTATTGACTTGAAAATTGTAAACAAATAAGATCTGTAAGAAAAGAGGGAAGGCCTTGTTTTTTGTTTACTTGTGAAATCAGCCAAAAGTATTTGAAATTTTCTCTTCCCAAGATACAGCTGTGAAATGACTAATGGAAACTGAGTGAGCCTGCATCAGGAACTGAATGTGCCACTTCACTGAGAACAAAAAAGTGTTCCCCTGATAGAGGCTGTCCTCTCAGATTAATACCTTGGGTGCTTTAAAGAGGACCAGCCAGGCACAAATATGATGCATTTGTAAAGAGGAAGAATCAGCCAAGCACCTTGGCAAATTTTTTTCCTATTTCAATACCTCTGAGTCATGTGTATATCTTAACTTTCATGTTCCTGAAGAAATTTCACAAAGAGGCAAAGAAAGAAAAGGAGAAAGAAAATTTCCTATTAAATTATTTTTCCCTTGCTGGCCTTTCCAATAGGAGTCTGGCTGAAGACTGAACCTGAGCTGCTTCAAAGATGAACTTGGTAACTGCTCTGATCCAATCTTCCTAGGTTCTGAAATTCACACTCCCAGTTGCAATGTATCAGCACCATTTGTATATTCACATCTCCAGCTAAAAACAATTTACCCTGCACACAACCTTATCCTGTTTCAGTAATTAAAATATATTCTACAAAAGTGTCATAAGGAGCACTGATTGACATTTTGAAAGTTGTTTCAAGGCACAATCTGTGCATTTTTTTTCCATTGTAAAAGACATGATTGTAATAAAAATACAATCATCCTTCAGTAGATTCAGGGAGAATGGTTCTAGGGCCCCTGCATATACTAAAATCTATAGAACCTGCAGATACAAAAAGCCCTCATTTGAGCTTTGCATCTGCAAATACTGCATTTTTTTTTTTTAAGAGATGAGGTCGTGGCCAGGCTGGTGGCTCACGCCTGTAATCCCAGCACTTTGGGAGGCTGAGGCAGGTGGATGGCTTGAGTCCATGAGGTCGAGATCAGCCTGGGAAACATAGTGAAACCCCATCTCTACCAAAAATACAAAAAAATTAGGCAGGTGTGGTGGCGCCCATCTGTGGTCCCAGCTACTCGGGAGGCTGGGGTGGAAGGATTGCTTGAGTGTGGGAGGTCGGGGCCACAGTGAGCTGAGATCATGCCACTGCCCTCTAGCCTGGGTGACAGAGTGAGACTCCATCTCAAAAAAATACATACATAAAAATGAAAATAAACAAAGAGGTGCGGTCTTGCTATGTTGCTTATGCCAGTCTCAAACTCCTGGCCTCAAGCGGTCCTCACGCTTCAGCTTCCCGAGTAATTAGGATTACAGATGTGAGCCAACTACTGTATTTTTTGTCTGAGTTTGGTTAAAAAAATCCAGATACAAGTGGACCTATGCAATTCAAACCCATGTTCTTCAAGGAGCAACTGTAAATTAAAACTTCAAACTGGTTTAAAATGGAAGGAAAAAAATCTCCTTTCCACTCTTACCACAAGGCAAGCACTGTTAATTATTTCTGGTGTACTTTTTTCATATGAGGATATATAAAATAGACTGCATTTTTACACAGAGCAAATAATATATAGCATCCTATACCTTGCTTTGTTCATTTAATAATATAGCAGAAATATTTTCATAGCACATGTAGATGTTTTAATCATTGAATGTGCCATACATTTATTTAACTGTTGCCTAACCGATGAACATTTAAATCATTTCTACTTAGACTATTATTATAAACAATATTTCCATGAATATCCTTATACACGTCATTGGGGACTTGATGACTCTCTCTGTAGGAGAAATTCCTTTCAATTAAATTGCTAGATCAAAATATATGTACACTTAAGACTGGGTTCGATGCTGCCCAAACTAAGTTGTATTGAGTTTAAAATTTTTTGTCACTTATAGGTAAAAATGGTATCACATTGCTGTGACCTGCACTTTTCTAAGCACTAATGAAACTAAGTATTTTTTCAAGTGTTTTCTTCCGTTCTTTTTTTTTTTTTTTTTTTTTTTTAAGATAGGGCCTTGCTCTGTCACCCAAGCTGGAGTGCAATAGTGCACCTCCATCTCCCAGGCTCAAGCAGTTTTCCTGCCTCAGCCTCCCTTGAAGCTGGAACTAAAGGCAAGTACCACCATGTCCAGTTAATTTATTTTATTTTTAATAGAGATGAGATCTAATAATAATAGAGTCTGAGACCAGGCTGGTCTCAGACTACTAGGCTCAAGTGATCCTCCTGCCTTGGCCTTCCAAAGTGTTGGGATTATAGCTGTGAACTACCACACCTGGCTTTTTGCCATTCTTATTTGTGTGAAATATTTGTTCCTATTCTTTATGCATTTTTTTCTGTTTTCCCTCATAAAACTGTAAGATCTTTTAATAAATAAATAAGCACTTTTTCTGTTGGATTGCAACTTTTTCTACTGCGCCATTTGTCTTTGGCTTTATTTATGGTGTTTTCTTGTTGTGGTTGTCATTTTTATTTTTACCATATAAAAGTTTTATATTTTTTGGTTTCTGAGTTCTGCCTGTGTTTTAAATGTTAGCCCTTAGCTGGGCATGGTGGCTCATGCCTGTAATCCCAGCATTTTGGGAGGCCAAGGTGGGAGGACTGCTTGAGCCCAAGGGTTTGATACCAGCCTGGGCAACATAGTGACACTCTGTCTTTACAAAATAAAATAAAAATAAGAGCAAAAATTAAAATTAAAAAAGTAAACAAACATTAGCTCTTTTGCAAGATGGGTCTTTCTGCAGTTGCCATTTTAATGCACCAGAGCTTGATCTGAATTCCCCTGTCACATGGTAGAGGTTAAGAAATTAGGTTTTCCTGTGGAAAAAGAAAACTTACAAAGGCAAAGTCATTAAGAGAAGGAAAGGCACAGGGACCCCATCCTCCCATCGTCCCTGGGTGACCTGCTAGCCTCACAAGATGGTTTGTGTTCCGAGTAAGGGAACTCTGTCCCTCTTTGGGTCTCTTTGTCGTATGTAGCAAGTGTGAGGGTAGCCTGATCATGAAAGGAATAATCAGATTATCTTGGCACCAGGAAGCCTGGAATTTATTGTCAGCTTTTTACCAGAGATATCTGGGAAACGTACACAAGCTGCACAGCATCTAGACTTTGGGTCCTATGGGATGTTACACGGAGGAAAAGAAGATAGTGGTCCTATGAGAAGATGAGTTTGTGTACAGTTTCTCAGGCTGGGAGAAGCCCCCTTCCTCAGCCCCAGCTCTCCACACCTGGTTTCAGCTAGCTCATTTCCCAGGCAACACAAAATGAGGGCCCAGGTTGGTTTAAAACAAGCCTCCTCCTTCTATCACATTAGATTAATGAAGAGTCAGGCAGTAGTGGTACAATAAACTCTTTCCCCAATTTTTTATTTTGAAAATTTTCAGACCCACAAAGATCGAAGAACAGTATAAGGAATGCGCCTATACTCTTCACCTAGATTTGCCAATTATTAACATTTTTTCACCTTTGCTTTATCTCTTTCTATAAATAGGCATTTTTAACCATTGACGCATTTGGAAGTGTTTAATACTTTATTCACTTAAAATAATTCATACATCTCCTACGAATAAGGGCATTCTCCTCCATTACTATAGTTCCATTTTCAGGTCTGGGAAAATTAACAATGATTCAATAATAATATCTTTCACTTCATATTCAGATTTCTTTGTTTCAAATGTCTTTTATGTAGTCATTGATCCAAGATATTAACAGTGTCCATACATTGCATTTGATTCCATTTCTCTACTCCAGTGCCCCGAGGCAGACTTTTAGCAATGGCTGGAGACATTTTTGATTGTCATGACTGGGAGTGCTCCTGGTTTCTACTATCTAGAGATCAGGGATGCCTGCTAAAGAGCCTGAATTCACAGGACAGCCCCCCACAACAAAGAATGACCTAGTCCAAAATGTCATTTAGTACCTAAATTGAAAAACCCTGTTCTAGTCTATCAAGAACCATTTCCCTACTTTGTTTGCTTTTCATGACACTGACTTTTATTATTAATAATTTATTTATTTAGAGACAGGGTCTCACTCTATTGCCTAGGCTAGAGAGCAGTGGCGTGATCATAGTTCACTGCAGCCTCAAACTCCTGGGCTCAAGCAATTCTCCTGCTTCAGCTTCTGGAGTAGCTGGGACTACATGTGCATAACACCACATCCAGCTAATTGTGTTGCCCAGGCTGGTCTTGAATTCCTGCCTCAAGTGATACTCCCACCTCAGCCTCCCAAAGTGTTGGAATCATAGGTGTGAGCCATGGTGCCTGGTCGGCACTTATTCTTTTGTAGCATCTAGTCCAGTTCTTTTGCAGACTGTCTCTCTCACTATAAATTTTTCTGATTGTTTTCTCATGATCAGTTTGAATTTAAACTAATACCAAAAATGCAATGTAGATGACTATAACCGCTAGCTGTTACTACATAACAAACCATCCCAAAATTCAGTGGCATAATATTAAGAACCATTTTCTAGGTAGTTCTGCTCTGGACTAGGCTCAGTTGATTTTGGCTGGACTGATTCACACATCCAAGTCATTTGGTAAGTTGACTAGAGGGTGGTCAGTCTAGGATGATCTCAGCTGGGATGACTGGGCTCAGTTCCATTAGCCTATCACACTTAGCAAGCTAGCCCTGGCGTGTTCTCATGGAAAAGGCAGGTCTGAAGGAGTGTAGAAGCCTCTGTTGAGGCCTAGGTTTAGAGCTGGCACTCTGTCACTTCAACTCTTGCCAATTATGTTGGCAAAAGCAAGTGACAAACCCAGCCCAGAGGTAAGTGGTAGCGAAATAAACTCAACCTCCTATTGCCATCAGTCTATCAAAGTGATACTGTGTACCTCTTACTGTGTCATATCAGGGAATAGAAAATGTAAGTTTGTCTCACTATTCATGTTGTTAAGCTTGAAACTTGGTTAAGTAGTAACCAACAAATCCCTCCTTTGGAGAGCTCTATCTTTTATATATGTGGGGTGATGCTTTGGTGCACTGTGTCAGTCCCGTTCCTCATTCGTTTCCTGGAGCTATGCTAACAAAGTACTCACAAATTGGGCAGCTCAAAAAACAGAAATGTGTTGCCTGGAAGCTGGAAGTAGGAAAGGAATGTGTTAGCAGAGCCGTGCTCCCTCTGAAACCTGCAGGGGAAAAATCCTTGCCTATTCCAGCCTCTGATTGCCCTAAGCAGTCCTTGGCTTGCAGCTGCAGCACCTCAATCCAGCTCCATCTTCACATGGCATTCTCCCTGGTCTTCTTATAAGGACACCAGTCAGATTGGATTAGAAGCCAACTCTACTCCAATATTACCTCATCTTGACTAATTATTTCTGCCACAATGCTGTTTCTAAATAGGGGTACATTCTGGGGTGCTAGGGATTAGGACTTCAACATATCTTTTACGGGACATGATTCCACCCCTAACACCCATTAACCTTTTACCTAGTGGCTTTATCATCTACAGATGATCCTTGGAGATTGCACAACAGCGTTTCTCTTAAGCATCATCACTTTCTCAACATTTATTATCTGGCATTCTCACCTCCTTTCTTCCCTTTTAAAAAGCATTTAAATCACTTTGAATGCATGGCTTTTGCTTTGCAAAAAAAAAAAAAAATCATTTTTATACAACCATACAAACAACATTTTCATGATCAACTTGCCTCAAATTTGACTAGTGAGAGTCTATAAGGTCAACTCTATGTTATTATTATTTTAGAGACAGGGCCTGGCTCTGTTGTCCAGGCTGGAGTGCAGTGTCACGGTCATAGCTCACAAGTGCCTCAAACTCCTGTGCTCAAGCCATCCTCCAACCTCAGCCCCCCAAATAGCTAGGACTCAAGGCACATGCCACCATATTCGGCTAATTTTTAAATTTCTTTTGTAGAGGCGGGGGTCTCACTTTGTGGCGCAGACTGGTCTCGAACTCCTGGTCTCAGGAGTTTCTCCCACCTTGTTCTCTCAAAGTGCTGGGATTACAGGCGTGAGCCACCGCACCTGGCTTTTTTCAAACTTTCAAAAAAAAATTTTAATGTCTTTTTTTTTTTTTAATGTGACTACTCCCACTAGCTCACCTCTATAGAACCTATTGCTGACATCCAACTGGAGCAGCTGTGATTATTCCCCATGGGAAAAGTCACGTCATCATTCCTAAGTACAGCCATAATAAAAACTGCATTCTGCATTTTATATATATGTTAAATAAAATGAAGGCTGTATCATACATGTATTATATATATTAAATAAATGAAAGCTGTATTCTGTATTATATATAATATATATTACATAGGTATTCTGCATTCTATATATTATTTTTAATTTCACAACAACTCTGTACATAAACACTGTTACTGGATATTATAAATTAGAAATTTGAAGCTTAAAATGAGATATGGGATGGGCTGGGTGCAGTGGCTCATGCCTATAATCCCAGCAGTTTGGGAGGCCAAGGCGGGTGGATCACCTGAGGTCAGGAGTTCAAGAGCAGCCTGGCCAACATGGTGAAACCCTGTCTCTACTAAAAATACAAAAAAATTAGCCAGGCATGGTGGTGCCTGCCTGTAATCCCAGCTATTTGAGAGGTTGAGGCAGGAGAATCGTTTGAACCTGGGAAGCAGAGGTTGCAGTGAGCCGAGATTGTGCCACTGCAATCCAGCCTGAGTGACAGTGTGAGACTCTGTCTCAAACGAACAAACAAATAAACAAAAAATGAGATATGAGGAAAAGCATGGGTTTTGGAAACTGATGGTTTGCATCTTGGCTCTATTACGTTTTAGGTATGTAGTTTGGGGCCTTTTTGTTTACCTGTACTATGATGATGATCATATTTGCCTCACAGATTTAAGCCTAGAAACTTATCTGACCTAGAATAGGTGTTATTAGTTCTCTTCTTTCCATATCCTGATGATAGGCTATAGCTTTTAGCTCATGTTGGATAAATCACAGTGTTACAGAGTCTACCAGCAATTAATTAGGAGTTGGTCTATCTCATTAATTCAAGGTATGTTCGTTAGGAATTAAAAAGAATTTGACCTAAGTTTCAGCTACAGTTTACCTTTCAATACCTTTGGAGAAAAAAGACAGTTGGCTAATCAGTTTATTAAAATAAACAATGTTGTAGAAGGGAGATTATCTCTATTCAACTTAACAACTTTTGGGAAGATCTTTGGCATTGTACATGCACCCTAGGAAGCTCATTTAGATAACAGTGTTCAAAATAGACTCCAGCTTTGTTTACCTGAATACAGTTTGTCAATTCATTCCACAAACAGCACGAGTGCTCATTGTATTCCACGCAATGTTCTAGGCACCTGGGCTACATCAGAGAATGAAACAAATAGCTCTGCCCTTATTTACCCTTTAGTTGGGAGAGATAGGTGAAAAACAAATTTGCAAATTACATAAAGTATTAGAAATAGGTAAGTGATAATGAGAAAAATAAACAAAGCAGGGGTTTACAAAGGATTGCAATTTCATTTTTATTAAATATTTATTGTTTGAGACAGAGTTTTGCTCTTGTTGCCCAGGCTGAAGTGCAATTAGGCAATCTCGGCTCACCGCAACCTCTACCTGCTGGATTCAAGTGATTATCCTACCTCAGCTTCCCAAGTAACTGGGATTACAGGCACTCACCACCATGCCCGGCTAATTTTGTATTTTTAGTAGAGACGGGGTTTCACCATGTTGGGCAGGCTGATCTTGAACTGTTGACCCCAAGTGATCCACCCACCTCGGCCTCCCAAAGTGCTGGGATTACAGGTGTGAGCTACCACACCAGCCAAGGACTGCAATTTTAAATAGCATTGTCATCATTTAAAAGACAATGTTTGGGCAAAGAATAGAAAGAGGTAAGGAAATTGGTCTTGTGTCCCCCTAGAAGAACAACAAACAAAAGGTCCTTGGACAGAAGAAGTGTGCTTGGCCTGGTGGAGGTGCAGCAATGAGGCCAGTGTGGCTAGAATGTAGTGAATGGGGGAAAATGTTTTATTTACCTAACAAACACTTAAATAGCCCTGACTCGTAGCATTATTTGAAGCACTTGAAAGATATTAACTAATTCTCCCAGCAAGTCTATGAAGTAGACACTGATTTTATCTTTTCCAGATGAGGAAACTGAGCTTTAAGAAGGTTAAATAACTGCTCCCAAATGACACAGCAAGTGATAGAGCTAGGTTTGGAACTCAGATGGTCTGTCTCTAGCAATGCATGCTGTTAAGCACCAAAGTCTGCAGTGCTGCTTCCTGGCAGTAAGAGATAAGAAATAAGTGGGAACTAGATTCTGTAGGTCATTAAAGTCCATTGGCAAAGATTGGGGGTTGGGTGTTTTTTTTATTAATTTTTTTTGTAGAAATTAGGTCTTGCTATATTGCCCAGGCTGGTCTCAAACTCTTGGCCTCAAGGGATCCTTCCACCTTGGTCTCCCAAAGTGCTGGGATTATGGGCATGAGCCACCATGCCTGGCTATCCTTTAAAAAAAAATGTTTTTTTAAAAGGAAGGCTCTGCCTAACCACCTGCACTTGAGGGTGAACAGCCAAACCAGGCAGATCCTTTTGGTGAGCTGAATATGAAATACAGAGAGGGAGTCAGCAGTTAGAAATGGGCAGAATCTAAAAGATACACAGAGAGAAGGAAGAAAGCTGAGGTCATGTGGCAGCAAGAAGCATTCAGCAATAGAAGCTGTGAGATGAGAAAAGAATAGAAAGTACGGAGCAGCAAGGGCAGTGGAGAGTCACAACACTAGCAGATAATTAGAGTGCAAAGCAACAGATACTGACTACTGAAGAGCCCGCAAGATAACCCAGTTGTTAGGACTGCACTGTGTGCTGAATCACCGTCCAGTTCCCACTCATTGCCAGAGAGTGGCAGGGAAGGACATGGGGCTTGAATTAGTCTTAAGCTCAGATTGAGGTAACCTGAGTATATCTCTCCGTTCTGAGAATTAAATTTTTGCTTCTTGGAATCTCTATCACTCAAAATCATGGCAGGAAACTGAAGGCACATTCCGCTGGGATTTTGAAAATCATTTGATGAGTTTGATATTTGCAAGGATGTAGGGAGGGTTGCAGGAACTTAAGAGGATACCGAGGCACCCAAGGTTGAGTAAGAGTAGAAGCCCAAGCCTGAAGAGCAATAGCTTATCAGAGTCCAGAAAGAGCTAGAACAGTGAAGGGGCATATCTAATGCCAAACCCATGGTGCTAAAGCAGGGAGGAAAGGAGAAGAAATATCTCAACCTCTTTTTCCTCCTTCCCTCTGATACTTGCTGATGCCTTCCATTGGACAAACACAACAGTAAGTCAGAGGGCATTGGCTCCCAGGGGATAAGAATCTGTGGGGTAACATCCTTGTCAGGAACAGAGCATGACAGAGAAGGACATGGGCCTCATATCAGTCCATTCTCACACTGCTATAATTTAAAGATACTACCTGAGCCTGGGTAATTTAAAAAGAAATGAGGCTTAATTGACTCACAGTTCCACATGGCTGGGGAAGCCTCAGGAAACTTACAATCATGTTGGAAGGCGAAGTGGAAACAAGAACCTTCTTCACATGGCAGCAGGAGAGAGAAGAGTGAGGAGCAAAGGGGTGAGAGCCCCTTATAAAACCATCAGATCTCATGAGAACTCACTATCATGAGAACAGCATGGGGGAAACCTCACCCATGATCCAATCACCTCCCACTGGTCTTTCCCTAAACATGGGGGATCATGGAAATTATAATTCAAGATGACATTTGGGTGGGGACACAAAGCCTAACCATATCAGGGCTATAATGGGCTGAACGATATTCCCTTCCCCTTGCCCCCAAAACACGCCCACAGTCTAATCTCTGGAACCTGGGAATATTACATTACATGGCAAAAGAGGTGACTAAGTTCAGGAGCTTGAGAGGAGGAGCTAATCCTAGATCACTGTGGTAGGCCCTAAATGCAATCACATGTATCCTTATAAGAGAGAAGCAGAAACTTTAAGAGATAAAAGGAGGTGGCAGTGTGACCCTTGGAGGAGTGACCGCAAGCCAAGGAAAGCCTGAGGCCCCCAGATGTTAGAAGAAGCAAGAAACAGATTCTCCCCCAGAGCTTTCAGGAGTGTGGCCCTGCCAACACTTGATTTCAGACTTCTGGCCTCCGGAACTGAAGCAAAATAAAATTCTGTTGTTTTAAACTAAACTACCCAGTTTGTAGTAATTTGTTACAGCAGTCACGGGAAACCAGTACAGGGGCCAGATGGAGAATAACCAGCACAAAATCTATTCATCTCAGATGGGACAGGATGATATCCCTCATCACTTTAGCTGGACATTCTTTTGCCTGCCTTTTATATTCCCTTTGGTATTTATTTATTTATTTATTTATTTATTTTTTTGAGATGGCGTTTCATTTCACTCTGTTACCTAGATTAGAGTGCAATGGCATGGCTGTGGCTCACTGCAGCCTCAATCTCCAGGGCTCAATCGATTCTCCCATCTCAGCCTCCCAAGTAGCTGGATCTACAGGTGTGCACCATACTTCCAGCTAATTTTTAAAAAAGTATCTATGGGGCCTTGTTATGTTTTCCAGGCTGCTCTCAAACTCCTGGCGTCAAGCCATCCACCCACCTTGGCCTCCCAAAGTGCTGGGATTATGTGAGTCACTGTGCCTGGCCCTTTGGGACTTCTTTTGGGATCACGCACATGCTTCAAACTATATTCTCCTGAGTTATAGTTACTTTTGTTATACAAATATTGTTTTATCCAAATAAGATTATGACATTCTTATTTGAAACAAGAACCTTGTCTTGCACATCTTTGTAGCCCATAAAAATCATAGCACAGTACTTTGAACAGAGTGGACATTCTGTAATTGGTAAATGAGAAAGAAGGCTTCCATTTGTCCATCTGTAAATGGAAAATAACAATTTCTACTGACTTGCCTTTCAGAGATAATGATGGCAGGGTTTCCTGGAAACAATTTTTGTACCTGTAACAGAATAATATATCTGAGACACCCATTCGTGCTGAGGCAATTCCTTAGGGGAGGAAAAAAAACAAACAAACCTACATTTACTTTTAGCATGTCCTCCACTCCATGTGGAGCTGAAACTGCTTGCAGATCACCCCACAAAGGAAAAGGCAGGGAATAATTAAGAAAATATAAGAGCTGAGGACTGATATCTTCTTAGGAACTTTGATTCATTCAATAATCATTTATCGAAGAACTACGATGTTAAAATATAGTCCATCTGCTGGGCGCAGTGCCTCACGCCTGTAATCCCAGCACTTTTGGAGGCTGAAGCAAACAGATCACTTGAGATCAGGAGTTTGAGCCCAGCTTGGCCAACATGGCAAAACCCTGTCTCTACTAAAAATACAAAGATTAGCTGGGTGTGGTAGCGCATGCCTGTAATTCCCGCTACTTGGGAGGCAGAGGCACCAGAGTCACTTGAATCCAGGAGGCGGAGGTTGCAGTGAGCCGAGATGGCGCCATTGCACTCCAGCCTGGGCAACAGAGTGAAACAGTGTCTTATAAAAAAAAAGCCCATAGATGCGGAGGAAACACACTCAGAGAATAAGGCATGATCCCAAGTCAGTAATTGTCACACAATATGATGAATGGTTTTTATAAGAGCAAAATGCTATGGGACCAGAAAGAAGGGAATGACTAACTATTGATGGGAGTTTCACCAAAAAAACTCACATTTAAGCTGGTCTCTTAAGACTGTATCAGGCAGAGGTGAAGTCAAGGGCATTCCAGGACCAAGAGAAATAGCTTTGCCTGAGCTGTTGCCAAGCAAACCACACCCTCAGCTCAGCCCTGTTGTATCTACAGAGCCCTATTTTTATTCATTATCCTCATTGCTACTTTTTAGGAGAAGAAAAGAACGCTGACTTCTTCCCTAATTTTGCATCCAGGTATTTTATATGCCAAAGAAAGGTGATTGTCAGGAGGGAAAACAGAAGTTGACTTCTGGCAAGTCCGATAACGACAGGTCCTAACATCCATCTAATAATAAGTTAATGCTTACCTTTGCTGAGCCTCTTCCTCATTTCTGAAAACTGAGTTAGGCTATCCTGTGAATGTGGCATCAGGGGGAAAGTGGACAAGGTATGAGCGCATCCCCTGTCCCACTGCTCCACACCAGGAGGTTCAACTTTAGCAAACACTCCTTGAATGGGAGTCATGGCTGAGGCCCTTTTTCCTACCCTAGGCTGACCGTCACATCACTCCTTGGGGAACAGCTCTGTCTAGGGCACCGCCCAGCTTTCCTCCCAGGCCAGCCATGCTAGGCCTCTGAGACCAGAGCTGTGCTGCTTATGCGAGGAAAAAAGAAGAAAAAAACCCTTAGGACAGCAGCCAGGAGAGAATGAAAGACTGGCCAAACCCACCAAGGAGCAAAGGGTTCCCCATCCGCATGCGCATCCTGCAGCTTCCACTGGAAAACTGGGGAGTCTGGGAGACTGGGATCTCAGTCTTAGAGTATGCATCACTCGTCCTTGTTTTCTCAAGAAGCCTCTACCTTCCAGGCCCTGCCAGGAAGCCGGCAGCATTTTCCTGAGCCTGTAATAACAAGGACAGAGCGTTCTAGCCTGCTAGAGCCTGCTGGCTGGTCACTCTTTCCACTGCCTTTTGTTTTCATGCATCATTCCCCTCACTTGCTTCTCAGATTCCTCAGGGCTTTGAAAAAGCCACAAATGCTCCACACAGTGACACCACCCAGCGGGCTGGCAGACATCGCTGACAGGCACCTTGCCCTGAGCGACCGCATGTATGCAAGTCCTGACAGCTGATACCCAGCCACATACCTGGTTAGAGGGAAGATAGCATTCAAAAGGGGCCCACCCTCATTAGCCTAGCTGGCAAAGGCAGGGCTTTAGATCAACTACAGCCCAGTGCACTGATAAATCACAGACTGCTGTTTTATTCAAAGCGTATCTGTATGGTGGGAAGTAGTACTTCCCCACCCTTTCCTCAAACATCTAAATCTAGCCAAAAAAGATGCTACCAACAAAGCACCAGAGTGGCCTCAGGGTGACAATTCACTTATCAATATATTAGATCATATACACATGCATACTTGGAGCAGACTTAACTTTATTTGTGTTTTAGAACCACCTGTAGCCTATTTCAAACCACACTCCAGAGTGAACCTATCAGAATCTATGAAAATAGGGCTTAGATATGTGTATTTTTAAAAAACTTGACAGCGTTGGTTAGAATGTGGGACAAGACAAATTCTCATATATCACTGATGAGATATATATAACAATTGGTTCAACTACCGTGGACAGTAAGCTGGAAGGCAATTGTGGGAAGTAAAGAAGTTCCTCTTTCAAGTTTCCTTTCTTGTTAAATCGTAAGTGTGCTAATAACTCTTTGTTAAGCCCTATCCTGTGTTAGCCATAGCTGATAGGCATGCCATGCTTACAGGCACATGGTACATTCTAAGTACTTGTACTTTAACCAAGATATCTGTGCTGGACGTGCTCACAGGCATAGCCCAGCTCTCCACTGCTTTCACCTGTTTAGAAAAGTTTTAAGTTGTTAGCCAATCAGGTTTTAGTTTAAATTGTGCGGTCTGGTTCCAGCCAACGTAGATCAGACAAATGCATAAGGAATAAATATGTCTGCTTTCCTTTGTTCATTGTCCTCCTGTGGCAAGATGGCTAGCGAAAGTACCCTTCCTGCAGTCCGGGAAGTAAAAATTGCATTGCTGAAAGATCCTTTTTCTCAGTGCTAATTTTTCCTTGTGGCACCAAGCATCTGTTTCCAATAGTGGTCTACTCAAGTCAAGTTGGAAGTGCACATATCCTAGTCCCTAGCAATTTTTGTTCCAGATATATTCCCTAGAACTCTCACACATGTATTCAAGGAGACATACATCAGGGCATGATTTACATCATGATTTGGAATAGCAAAAAACTGGCCATAACAAATGTCCACCCACAGGAGAACAGATAGATTTTAGAACATTTATACAATGGAGAACTACATTGCATTACTATATAACATAGTATTATGTTATATAGAATGGACTAGCTCTACAAGTATCACAGATAAAACCATAATGTGATCATCTCAAAACCATAATGTTGAGGAAAAAAAAGCTAAAGAAAAAAATGTACCCTATTTATGTACATGTTTAAACGTGCAAAACTTGCCTATTGTGTAGTAAAACTATAAAAACATGTGAGAAGAATGCTCACAGTCTTCACCAGATTGGTTATCTCTGGAGAGAGTTGAAATGAAAGGGCCTTCTTGGCCGGGTGCAATGGCTCACACGTGTTATCCCAACATTTTTGGGAGGCCAAGGCAGGTGGAGAGCTTGAGCCCAGGAGTTTGAGACCGCCCTGAGCAACATGATGAAACTTCGATTCTACAAAAAATACAAAAATTAGCCAGCTGTGGTGGTGCATGCCTATAGTCCCAGCTACTTGGGAGACTGAGGTGGGAGGATCACCTGAGCCTAGGAGGTCAAGGCTGCAGTGAGCTGTGATTGCACTAGTGTACTCCAGCCCATTTTGGGCAACAGAGTGAGACGCTGTCCAAAAAAAAAAATAAAAATAAAAGAAAGAGAGAAGGAAAGAGAGAAAGAGAGTGGAAGGGAGGGAGGGAGGGAGGGAGGGAGGGAGGGAGGGAGAGGGGGACCTTTTCTTGTAACTAGAAGGTTTTATCATGGCAATTTGTTATTATTTATTAAATCTTGATAGTGAGTCCATGTCCCACAGGTAACTCTGAGGGTCATGGCCATCCATAGGGGAAGGGTCTTTTGATTACAGAAAAAAAAATGTGATCATAAACATAAATGACACTAAAGAGCCTTCTCAGTAATGTATGCAGATTGAGATATTGTTCAGTAATGGAGGAGCTGTTGCATGGGCCCATTAGGTGCCCTTGTGACCTCCTGGCCTTGTGAGCATCCTAAACAGAGTCAGAGGTGCAGTGGAATGAAGATAGGGATTGCTCCACATGAGGAAATCATGACTCTAGTCATACCCAGAAATTTCCAAACCTGGTTGAAAATCAGATAAAACTTTTATTTTATTTTTACTTATTTTTTTTTTGTCAGGGATCACCTGACAGATAAAACTTTGAATGCAGTTGTCCATTCCCCACCATCTGAGAATATAATATAGTAGGTCTGGCATGAGACTCTGGAATCTACATATTTAAAAGGCTTGCCAAGAGATTCTGATGATGTGCCAGGTTTGAGAAATGATAACCAGCCATGGTTATATGCTATTAATATTTTTGAAGAAGTTGGGTAGGAAGAGAAATGGGAGGAAAGGAAGTAAGAAAATTAAAGAAGGAAGGGGAGAAAGAAGGAAGGGAAAGAGTGCCAGGGTGAGCCTTCAAGCCCAGCTCAAATCTCTCCTCCTCTATTTCCCCTAGACCTCTATAGCCTCGACGTGTCTCCTCATCCCCTGAACTTTGCTACATCTCTAATCATCTGTAACATTCATTTGGCAATTATGTACTTCCCTGTACATTACTGTCATGGGCTACTGTTTAATCAATAGGTTTATGTCTTATTTTTTTGAATTAGGCTATAAGCTTCCTCAGGACAAAGACCATATTTTCTTCATCTTTGTATTCCTAGTGTCTAACATAATGCCTTCCACAGAGTAAGCAGTAAAGCACCTTGATTAAGAATATAAAACAGGTTCAGAAATGTGGCAGTATCTGGGCATGGTGGCTGTCATCCCAGCACTGTGGGAGGCTGAGGTGGGAGGACACTTCAAGACCAGCCTGGGCAAGACAGCGAGACCCCATCTTTGCAAAAAATTTAGAAATTAGCTGGGTGTGCATGTGTAGTCCTCGCTACTCACAGGACTGAGATGGGACAATTGCTGAGTTCATGAGTTGGAGGCTGCAGTGAAGTACGATCATGCCACTGCATTCCAGCCTGGGTGACAGAGCAAGACTGTCTCTAAAAAGAAAAGAAATATGTCAGGATACAAGATCAATAAACAAAAATCAATTGTATTTCTATACACTAGCAATGAATAATCTGAAAAATGAAATCCAATGCAATCTCTATCAAAATCCCAACTTTTTTATACTTTACGGAAATTGGCTAGCTGATCATACCATTCAAGTGGAAATACAACCCCAAATGGCCAAAACAAGCTTGAAGAGGAAGAACCAAGTTGGAAGAGGCATAGTTCCTGATTTCAAAAACTACCATAAAACTACAGTAATCAAGACATAAGGCATAAGGATACACATACAGATTAATGGAATAGACTTGAAAGTCCAGATATAAACCCTCACATTTATATTGAATTGAATTTCTGAAGAGCGCCAAAACAATTCAATAGGGAAAGAACTGGTTTTTAAACAAATGTTGCTGAGACAACTGGATACCTGTAAAAAAAAAAAAAGTTGGACTCTCAACACTATGCCAAAAAAAAAAAAAAAAGATTATCTCAAAATGGATCATAGGCCTAAATATATGAATTAAAACTATAAAACTCCGAGCAGAAAACAAGAGTAAATCTTCATGACCTTGGATTTGGCAATAGTTTCTTAGATATGTTGCCAAACACAGAAGTAACCAAAGAACAAAATAGATAAATTGAATTTTAAAAGTAAAAACTTTTGTTCTCCAAGTAACATCATCAAGAAAGTAAAAAGACAACCCACAGGGCAGGAGAAAAATCTTTGCAAATCATGTACTGACAAGGGACTCATATCCAGAATATTTAAAAATCCTACTGCTACTCAGAAATAGACAAATAATTAAAACATGGACAAAGACAGCCTGGCCAACATAGCGAAACCCCCTCTCTACTAAAAATACAAAATTTAGCTGGGCGTGGTGGGGCTCACCTATAATCCCAGCTACTCCAGAGGCTAAGGCACAAGAACCGCTTGAACCCAGGGAGGTGGAGGTTGCAGTGAGCTGAGATTGTGCCACTGCACTCCAGCCTGGTTGACAGGGTGAGACTTTTTCTCAAAAAAAAAAAAAAGAAAGAAAGAAAGAAAGAAAGAAAAGAAAAAGCTATGGACAAATAATTGAAATAAACATTACTCCACAGAATATATACCAATGGCCATTAAGCACATGAAGAGATACTTAACATTATTCTTCATTCGGGAAATGCAAGTCAAAATCACAGTGAGACATCTCTTCACACCACAAGAATGGCTAGAATAACAACAAGAACAAGTGTTGGTAAGGATCTGGAGAAACTGGAACCCTCATCTATTGCTTGTGAGCATGCAAAATGGTAACACCACTTTGGAAAACAGTTTGGCAGCTCCTCAAAATGCTGGACACATAGTTACCAAATTACTCGGGAATTCTACTCCTACCCATATATATATATACCAAGAGAAATGAAAACATGTGTCCACACAGAAACCTGTACATGAATGCTCATAGTAGCATTATTTATGATGGCCTAAAGTGAAAACAATTCATGTCCACGAACTGATGAATAGGGTAAACAAAATGTGGTATAGCCATATAATGGAATCTTTTCAGCCAGAAAAAAGTAATAATTACGGATGATACACGCTACAACATGGATGAACCTGGAAAACATATGTTAAGTGAAGGAAGCCTGTCTCAAAAGGCTACATATTGTATGATTCCATTTATATCAAATATCCAGAACAGGCAAATCCATAGAGACAGAAAGTAGATTAGTGGTTGCCTGAGGCTGGAGTGGGCTTGAAGGTGGAGAATGGGAATAGGGAATGGCTGCTGATGGGTACTAGGGTTTTTTGGGGGGTGTTAAAATGCTATATTAGATAGTTGTGATGGTTGTACAATGCTATTAATACAGGAAAAAAACACTGAATGATACACTGTATTTATTTTATTATTTTTTTGAGATAGGGTCTTGCTCTGTCACCCAGACTGGAGTACAGAGGTGCAATCATGGTTCACTGCAGTCTCCACCTTCCCAGGCTCAGGCGATCCTCCCACCTCCACCTTGAGTAGCTGGGACAACAGGTGTGAGCCACCACACCCAGCTAACTTTTTTATTTTTTGTAAAGATTGTGTTTCTCTTGGTTGCCCAGGCTGGCCTTGAAGTCCTGGCCTCAAGTGATCCTCCTGCCTCAGCCTCCCAAAGTGCTGAGATTATGAGTGTGAGCCACCACACCCAGACTAAACTACACACTTTAAATGGGCAATTTTTTTTATGGTATGTGAAATATATCTCAATAAAGCTGCAAAAGAAATAAAAATATGATCCAGTTTTGAATTCTAATTCAATTACTGTTGCTGAACATGCCCAGCTCATTCTCCCTCAGGATCTTTGCATTTGCAAAGGTCCATGTCATGAGATCATTACCCCAAAACATTGCACCACTGGCTTCACATGATTTAGGTCTTCTGAATCTCTTATCCAGTGTTGTACAATTTCCCCCTACTTCTGTCAGTCATGTCAATTACCCTATTTTAGTTTTCTCATAGCTTTAATCACTATTGAAATCCTCTTGTTTCTTAATTTACCAGTTTCCTATCTGCCTCTCCCACTAGAATAAAAGCTCCATGAGAATAGTCTTAGTCACTACTCTATCCTCATGTCTGAAACAGTGTCTGGCACACAGTAAACCTCCAATAATATATGTTGGATGTTGGATGAATGAAAGGTGGCCAGCCTCCAAGTTTCACTTAATCCCCCTCAATCTTCATTTCCTAGCTACAGAGTGGTATTATAATAAAAATTACATTTAGTTAATAGGATTGTTTTAAGAATTGAGTAACAGTGCATGCAAAAGCATAGCTCATAGGCCAGGCACAGTGGCTCATGCCTGTAATCCAGCACCTTAGGAGGCTGCAGTGGGAGGATCTCTTGAGGCCAGGAGTTTGAGACCAGCCTAGGCGACATAGTGAGACCCTGTCTCTACAAAAAATAATTTTAAAAAATCATCTGGGCATGGTTGGTGCATGCCTGTAGTCCTAGCTACTGAGGAGGCTGAGGTGGGAGGATTGCTTGAGGCCAGGAGTTTGAGGCTGCCATGACCTATGATCTCAACAGAATGAGACCACGTCTCAAAAAAGAAAAAAAACAACTCATAGTAGACATTCAATAAATGTTAATAATAATAATTATTATTAATGTCACTACTACTACTCTCTGATTAAAATGGTCCAGATGAGGATAATGAGCACCTAAACTAAGTATTATCAATGGAAAAAAAATGCCTGGGTCCCATCTTCAAAGCTGGACAAGCTTTGCATTCAAGGGCCTTAGAATTTGACCCCTCCTTAAACTAAATAATAATAGTTACAGTTATTATTGGATCACCTGGATTATAAAGAAGAGAAAATGATAAAAAATAAAGAAGGTGGCTGGGCACAGTGGCTCATGCCTGTAATCCCAGCATTTTGGAAGGCCGAGGTAGGCAGACTGCTTGAGCTCATGAGTTCAAGACCAGCCTGGGCGACATGGCAAAACTCCATCTCTACAAAAAATACAAAAATTAGCCAGAGGTGGTGGTGTGTGCCTGTAGTCCCAGCTACTCAGGAGGCTGAGGTGAGAGGATGGCTTGAGCTCAGGAGGCAGAGGTTGCAATGAGTTGAGATCACACCACTATATTCCAGCCTAAGGAACAGAGCCAGACCTTGTCTCAAAAATAAAATAAATAAATAAAATAAAGAAGGAAAAGGAGGGGAAAAGAGAGAAAGACTAAAGAAAATTGCCCCAAGAAGAAGAGAAAAGGAGAGAATGGGAAGATCTTATATCTATTGATCATAATCCATTCACTTTTTTCCCTTATTTATTTTTGTTGATATATAAAAGGTGTACATATTTTGGGGGTACATGTGATAATACATTCATATAATTTGTAAAGATCAACTCAGTGTCATTGGGACATCTATCACCTTAAATATTTTTTTCTTTGTGTTAGAGACATTTAAATTGCCCTCTTCTAGCCATTTTGAAATACACAATTGGCTGGGCATGGTGGCTCACACCTGTAGTCCCAGCACTTTCGAAGGCCGAGGTGGGTGGATTGCTTGAGGTCAGTTGTTCAAGACCAGCCTGGCCAAAATGGTGAAACCTTGACTCTACTAAAAATACAAAAAATAGCTGAACGTGGTGGTGGGCACCTGTAATCCCAGCTACTCAGGAGGCTGAGGCAGGAGAATCACTTGAACCTGGGAGGTGGAGGTTGCAGTGAGCCAAGATCGCACCTTTGCACTCCAGCCTGGGCAACAAAAGTGAAACTCCATCTCAAAAAAAAAAAAAAAAAAAAAGAAATGTACAATTGATTGTTGTAAACTATAGTTTACAATATAGATCACCCTACTGATCTATCAAATGGTAAGTTTTATTTCTTCTAACTGTATATGTGTACATTAATCAACCTCTGTTCACCCTTCCCTTCCCCTTCCATTAACTTCTTATCCACTTATTAAATATTATACAAGAATTTAGTAAGCTTTCATTGAGTACAAATACAGTAGTCACTTGATATATTTGGCTCTTCTTTGGTGACTTAAAAGATCTATGTCATGAAATCATTGAAGCATAAATCTGAACCACGTGGGGAGTGAGGCTGCCATGTGGAAGCAGGTCATGCAACCAGGGAGTGACTTGTACCTACTGATCAGCATCCACATCCAGGCTTGTCACATTTGTAATACTCCTCCTCAAAAGTCAGACAGAGTCACTGAAAGTTATCCTTCACTGTCTTTTCTGAAGGAAATGATATGCTAGAGTGGCATATCCATCAGGAAAGTTATGATTATGCTACAAGAACAAATGACCCCCAAATCTCAGTGGCTTACAACAACAGTTTCTATCCCATTCATACTGCTTGTCCACGTTAAGTCAGCTGTGACTCTGCTCCAGTTAATCTTCACTCAGAGACCCAGACTGATGCAGAACTGTTATCTGAAGCATCACTGGTTGTCATGAACAGGGAAAAGAAAAATGGTGCATCATACTCTGCCCCAAATCAACACACACATCACTTTCACCCACCTTTCATGGGCTAAGAGAACAAGGTGAGTAAGTATGATCATCCAATAGGGAAAGGCATTGGAGGGAGGAAACACAGAATGTTTGGAGCAGAGTAACGCAACTTACCACAAGTGGTATTCACAAATTTGGAAACTTAAAAGAAGTCTCTCTTATAAATTTTAATAATGCCTTATACTTTCTTACGTAGGGAGAAAATATAAGCACATATGAAATAGGATTACAAATACAATATGATGAATTATATATAAGAAAATATGCAATATACTCTAGAATCTAGACATAGAAATAATACAAATAAAGGAGCAGAAGCTCTCTGAGAAGTCCAGCTTTTGAGAGAATGCAGTTCAGATGTGTCTCATGGACCTCTGCGGATTCCTCCTAGCCCTCCTGGGGCTCTAGTCACAGGGCAACTCCACTAATTTCTCTGGGGACTGGAGCATCCTGTCTTTCGGGAAATTGGTGAGTTGCACAGCTGATGACTTGTCGCATGCTGGGAAAGGGCAGACTCCTGCTAGAAGCTCCATAGCTGAGACAGTAGTGATGTCCCTGTATTTCTAGCAGATGAAGTATTTGTGTACTAGTATGTCTTATGGCTACTCTTTCCCCAGATGTAGAGCCCCCAGTCACTCATGGCTTCTTTAAAGAAGTGTGATTGCTCTGGGTGGAACTGTGTCTTCCTCATACTCATATGTTGAAATCCTAACCCCTGGTAGCTCAGCATGTAATGGTATTTAAAGATAAAATCTTTAAAGAGGTAATTAAATTCAAATGATGCCTTTCGATGGTCCGTGATCCAATATAACTATTGTCCTTATAGGAAGAGGAAATTTCAGCCCAGTGTGGTGATGTACACCTGTAGTCCTAGCTACTGGGGAGGCTGAGGCAAGAGGATCACTAGAGCCCAAGAATTTGAGGATGCAGTGAGCCACGATAGCACCACTGCACTCCAGCCTAGTAACAGACTGAGACCTCGTCTCTAAAAAATAAAAATATTTTTAAAAAGAAGACGAAATTTGGACACACAGATAGACCCCAGGGCTGTGCACACACAGAGGAAAGACCATGTGAGGACACAACAAGAAGGCAGCCATATGCAATCCAAAGAGAGAGGCCTCACAAGAAACCAAACCTGCTGACACTTGGATCTTGGACTTCCCAGCCTCCAGAACTGTGAGAAATAAATCCTTTGGTTTAAGCTCCTCAGCCTGTGGTGTGCTGTTAATGGTGGCCACTGGAGACTAATACAGTAGTTCTTTTGAATATGTAACAATGATGTGGTATATTAGAAAGGGTTATGCTTTGAACTGCTGCTTTTTTGCAGTAGTGGCAGTGGGTGGCATCTTCTGACTACCTATGTCATCAATTGTGAGAAATGTGAGAAATCTCCGGAAGATCAAGTCCTCTGCAGGTGTGACCATGTGCAGGCCCTGGAGAGCCCTGGCCTCTGGGAATGCCCTGTTCCCCAACCTGAGAGAAAGGAAATACTTAGGAGGTCTTGCCAGATTCTCAGAATTTCCATAAATTGGTAAAGATTGATCTAGATGTGCTCAAAACCAGGGAAAATATCATTTTAAATGGTGTTTAATGACTAAAGGTTTTAATAACATGGCAAAATGATTACATTATATTACGTTTAAAATGCAGCATGCAAAATTAAAATGTATAGACAGAATCGCTTTATCTGTGTAATAATATGCATAGAAGACTGAAGAGAAATACAGTCAAAGTTAACATTAGTTTTTCCCTTGTGGTAAGATTATGGGTTATTTTTGTTTTCTTCTTTATAACTCTCTGCATTTCTGAATTTTTCATATTTTGCATGTATTATTTTGATAATCAAAAAGTGCATATATTTTAAAGATTAAAAACGGGGGCAGTGGGTCTAGAGCCCAATGCTAGGATTGAGAGTCATCTCCAAGAGATGCAGCTCCAGGGCTCACAGGTCAGATCTGAGTGCCATTGGAATGCTGCTGCCCCCATCCTCTTGGGATTTGACCCTAGGATGTTGTCCCATGCCTGGAAATTCTGATTATGCACCTGTTGTGCTTTCACATCTGGAAGAGATCTCTGAACTTTGACCTCCCTTCAGACCTCTAACCCCTGACGCTGAACTTGACATTTCTTTCTGGATTCAAGTGCACACCGCTCTTCCTCCATGGATGACTCGATAACTTGACCCTACCTCTCCCTCTCTCCCCAATATTTTTCTCCCAACCTTTTGCGCTCAGAGGCTACCCTTACCTCCCCACCAGCACCTGCATCCTCCAAAGCAGCAGGCCCAGAATGAAGAAGGGGACACAAGAAGGGGACACTGGAGGAAATGCTTCTGTGGTTTCCTTCCCTGTGGAGTTTGACACTCCTGGCTCCCTCTCCTCCCTGTCCCCTTTTTCCTCTTTAAAGGAGTGACTTAATTCGATTGGTGAATGTGTGAAAACGACACAGTCTAGCTCCTCCCTTCTTCCTCTTATATATCTGCCTGCCCACAGTGAGGATATCACTGCGCCCTGCTCCTCCGTCGGGGCAGGGTCTTCTTTCTGACCCCCTCCCCCATCCCAGCATGGGAAGGCCTGTCCTGGTCAAATGTTGTTACTTGCAATGGGATGAATAAGTCTAATAAGTGTGTATACCTTCAGCTGTACCATTAGCTTTCGCAATAAACAGCCTTTATCAGTAATCAAGGTGGTTATGGACTGAATAACAACCTCTCAAATTTGTACATTGATATCCTAACCAATACAAGGTGATGGGCCGGGTGCAGTGGTTCATGCCTATAATCCCAGTACTTTGAGAGACCAAGGCAGATGGATCACTTGAGGCCAGGAGTTTGGGACCAGCCTGGCCAAAACAGTGAAACTCATCTCTACTAAAAATACAAAAACAAACAAACAAACAAACAAAAAAATACAAAACAAAATTGGCTGGGTGTGATGGTGCATGCCTGTAGTCTCAGCTACTGGGGAGGCTGAGGGAGGAGGATCACCTGAACCCAGAAGGTAGAGGTTGCCATGAGCCAAGATCATGCCACCGCACTCCAGCCTGGGAGACAGAGTGAAACGCCGTCTCAAAAACAAACAAACAAAAAAACCTAGGTGATGGTATTAGGAGGTGGGGCCTTTGGGAGGCGATCAGGTCATGAGGGTGGAGTTCTCATGAATGGAAGCAGTGCTTTCATAAAAGGGATCCCAGAGACCTCTCTTGCTATATTTCTGCAACGCAAGTATATAGCAAGAAGTTGATTGCAACTTGGAAGATGGCCCCTTACCAGAACTTGACCATGCTAGCACCCTGATCTCAGATTTCCAGTCTCCGGGACTGTGAGAAATTTCTGTTGTTTATAAGCCAACCAGCCAATGGCACTTTATTTTAGCAGCCTTTTGGTCACCGTCTGCTCACTCTTTGGTCTCATCTCTCATCTTAACCAGAGATGGAAAGTGGGTAACAGAATGTTATTAATGGGATCTTCTCAGAAGCCAACAAGGGAAATAATTTAAAAGACAACTGTGTGTCTCAGCACTAAGAAAGGAGCTTTACAAATGTTAGTTTATTTAATCCCTACGACCACCCCCAAGTAGTGTTTATTATTGTCCCATATCACATAAAAGGGAACTGAGGCTCAAAGAAGTTAAGAAACTTCCCTAAGGTCTCGTAGTGAGTGCCAGGTGTCTCTCTAATTTCAAAGCCCAAGCACTTTCCACTCCTTAAGAGTTTGTCTTTGAGTGACACCAAGACACTCCTCAGGGACTGAGGCAGCAATCTCATTGCTCATCTTTCTTTTCTTTTTAGACAGGGTTTTGCTCTGTCTCCCAGGCTGGAGTGCAGTGGTGCAATCATGATTCACTGCAGCCTCTACCTTCCTGGACTCAGGTAATCCTCCCACCTCAACCTCCCAGTAGCTGGAAATTCAGTTACATGCCACTACACTCAGCTAATTTTTGTAGAGATGGGGTTTTGCCATGTTGCCCAAGCTGGTCTCGAACTCCTAGGCTCAGACCATCTGCCCGCCTCAGCCTCCCAAAGTGCTGGGATTATAGGGGTGAGCCACCATGCCCAGCAGCAATCTTATCTGAATAACTGATTATAACCAACTGAGCTGGCAACTGGGCAACATGCCAGGAAGGCAAAGATGATACAATCAAAGGACAAGGAGCAAGATGATTATTAAATTCCAGACTAAAAAACATCAAGGAATCTATTTTTGCCAGTTTTCTTGGAGACTTTGAACAAATGACCTCCCCTGTCCCCACCTTATGTTTTGGCACCCCTAGTTGTAAAATAATTTAATAATACTCATTCCTACTTAAGTCAGAGGACACGCCATGTTCCTCTGAGCCTGACCTCAGCACAGTTGTCTCCGTACTCCTAGTTACTACTAAAAAACAAATGTATGACCTATTGCCTTGGGTGGCACATGGAGTGAAAATAATTATAATGAATATTGAATGAACTTAACAATATATGAAAACCAGAAGTAGTGAACTGATGAACAGAAAGTGATATTAAAATGTCAGGCTGGGTGCGGTGGCTCACACCTACAATCCCAGCACTTTGAGAGGCTGAGGCAAGATCACGTGAAGCCAGGGGTTTTTTTAGAGATGGGATCTCACTATGTTGCCCATAAAAAATTAGCCAAACATGGTGGCACATGTCTGTAGCTCTAGCTACTTAGGAACCTGAGGTAGGGGGATCACTTGAGCCTAGAAAGTCAAGGCTACAATGAACTATGATTGTGCCACTGCACTCCAGCCTGGGTGACAGAATGAGACCCTGACACACACACACACACACACACACACACACACACACACAAAGTCAGCCATAGGTGTCTGATCCTTTATACAGACAAGCTGAAGAAGATGCTTTGATCTGACTCCTGAAGGACAGTCAGCTGGCCGGCTGAACTACAGTCACTCTTTGTGAGCCAACAAACTCCCCAAATGCCAAGGGACCTGGCAGGGTTTCCAGGAGCTCAAACCACTGCTACTTTCTTCTCTTCTTCCCCACAAAAACTCAGAAAGTGCAAGGGCACCCCACAGGCCTCTAAGCACATTCCCAATGGTCCTCCAGGGATATCTGATGCTAAAAAATGGACCTTTTCCAAAACAGGCTCAAGCCAGAGGAGGAATTACAGACAGGACAGCCTTCCATGGAAAATACCCTGCCTCTGAATCCCCAATGTCTTCATTAGGGAACTGAAAACACAGGCACACCAGCTGGTCTCAACTGCTTTGAAGCACCGTGGCACAGTGGAAAGAGCGAGGCTGCAGGGCTGGCGCCAGGGATGAGGCTTCTAGTCCCCAGCCCTGCCAAGTTCTAGCTGGGTGATCCTGGCAAAGGTATTTAACTTCTCTGGGCCTCGCTCTCCTCATTTATTGAACAAGATTTGACCAGACCATGATATCTTCTCATTCTAACATCCTTCTCTCTCCTCTTTGGATTAGCATTTTACATTTGAAGAACATTGAGGCAAATTCTTGGCTGCTACGTTTTTCAGGAACCCGGCTTGATATGGTCGGGCTGTGTCCCCACTAAATCTCAATATGAATTGTATCTTCCAGAATTCCCACGTGTTGTGGGAGGGACCCAGAGGGAGGTAATTAAATCATGGGGATTGGTCTTTCCTGTGCTCTTCCTTTGATAGTAAGTCTCATGAGATCTAATGGGTTTATCAGGGGTTTCTGCTTTTGCTTCTTCCTCATTTTTTTCTTGCTGCCACTAAGAAGTGCTTTTCACTTCCCGCCATGATTCTGAGGACTCCCTGGCCATGTGGAACTGTAAGTCCAATTAAACCTCTTTTTCTTCCCAGTCTTAAGTATGTCTTTATCATCAGCGTGCAAACAGACTAATACACTGCTACTCCAGTGATCATGCCTCTCTCCTCTTCATATTCTTCATTGGCTTCCCTATTTCCATGAGGTTAAGCCAAAATTCTCTCGATGGGCCTATGCCTCTCTATCCAACCACCTTCCTCCCACCCCTACCAATCACATATTTTACTCTCTGGCAATATTAGACTACTTGTACTTTCTCATAATATGCTGACTGCAATTTTAAATATTTATTGAGCATGTGTCTAACTATATGTTAGACACATTTATAAACCTTCGCACATACTGTTTGCTTTGCCTGGTATGCCTTGTGTTAACTAGGGTAGAGCTTGCTGCTGTAACAAACAAGCTATAAAGTGTCAGTAGATTAACACATCAGAAGGTTATTTCTTATCCATGTAACAGCTCCATGTAGTCTTCCACCCAGGGTCCTTCTATTTTGAAGCTCTGCCAGCCTCTGAGCTTCAGAGGCATTCACTTCCAGAGCTGGAAGCCAGGAAGGAGAAGGAGGCAAAGGCAAACCTATGTCTTCGTCTGTCCCAGCAATGACTCATGTCACTTCTGCTCACATTCCACTAACGAGAACTGGTCACCTGCCGCCATAGAGAAGTAGAGAGAATCAGAAGTTGTTTGGGCCACCTCCCATGGAAATGTCATACTGTGCAAGGACAGCACAAATCTTTAATTTTTTATTTTATTTTATTTTTGAGGTGGAGTCTCAGTCTGTTGCCCAGGCTGGAGTGCAATGGTGCCATCTCGGCTCACTGCAACCTCTGCCTCCTGGGTACAAGCGATTCTCCTGCCTCAGCCTCCCAAGTAGCTGGGACTACAGGTGCACAACACCACACCTGGCTAATTTTTGTATTTTTAGTAGAGATGGGGTTTCATCATGTTGACCAAGCTGGTCTTGAACTCCTGACTTCAAGTGATCTTCCCGCCTTGGCTTCCCAAAGTGCTGGGATTACAGGCTTGAGCCAACATGATCAGCCAAATCTTTGATTTTTAAATCGCCATCTTGTGCCCTTTCTCAACGTGGCAAAGGCTTATTCATCCCTCAGACCTCAGTCGAAGTGCTACGTCCTTTGTGATGCCTTCCCTGACCTATGCAGGCAGATCTAGGCCCTCTCCTTTTCCTCGTCCCACTGCACTTTGCGCTTTTCTCCATGATGACATTCATCACATTGTACTGTGTAGTTTACATGCCAGTATCCTCAACTGGACTATGATCCCTGAGGTCAGAAATCTTGTATTTTTATTTCTGTGTTCTGACGGTTTAGCATAGTGAATGGAAAGGAGTAGTTTTATAATGATATTGAAAAAAAATGAATGAATATAAATAAATAATTGAATTAAATAGTGAATAAATGAAAGAATCTGAATGATTACCCTAAAAGAAGAAGCTGGTCTTTACAGAAGAAGAAAGGCCCCAGTTAAAAGAAAAAAAAATGGTGATTCAAGGTTATCCAAGATATTTTTGTAAATAAGCTATTCATATAAATATTACTATTATAATTAACATTTTGCATTGATATTTATTTAAAATCTTTTTCTTGAATAAGATCCATGAAGGTAGGCACATTGTATCTATTATTCTTTGCTCTGACTCCAGCACTTAGCACACTGTCTGGCACATGGTAGGTACTCAACAGTTATTTTGGAATGAATAAATGGAAAAAGAAATGAACAAATACATGAATGAAGATTGCACCCTTGACCCAATAATCCACATCCTAAGTGCATGACTTGGATTATAACAGGAAAGCATAGATGGACCAGTGAAAAGTTACCACCATAGGCTGGACACAGTGGCTCATGCCTGTAATCCTAGCACTTTGGGAGGCCGAGGTGGGAGGTTAGGAGTTTCAGACCAGCCTGACCAACATGGTGAAATCCCATCTCTACTAAAAACACAAAACTTAGCCAGGCATGGTGGCGTATGCCTGTGATTCCAGCTATTCGGGAGGATGAGGCAGGATAATCGCTTGAACCCAAGAGGCAGAGGTTGCAGTGAGCCAAGATTACACCACTGAACTCCAGCCTGGGCAACAAAGCAAGATCTTGTCTCAAAATAAAAATAAAAATAAAAGAAATGTTACGACCATAACTAGAAAAATAGCACAAAGTACACATCAGAACCTTACTGCTTTTCCCTTGTACATCACCCTCTTCATATGAGACGATAACAAACATTATTTGAGGAAGCTAAAAATCTCAATGGAAATGCTAGCCTGTGAGTAAATGAGGACAAATGGATGTCTCTAAAACAGCTGAACTATGAAATAGCCTTTGTAAATTGGTTAATGAGAGAAACAGGAAGAAAGAGTGCAAACAGTAACGGAGTCATGACAACTGTGAAAAATACATTGATCAAGAAAAGACAAAAACATTTAAAAATATTTTATGAAGACATATTGCAATGACTTAAATGTTTGTGTCTCCCCCACATTTATATGTTGAAATTTCACATGTAAATCATTGCCCCTAAGGCAATGAAATTAGGCAGTGGAGCCTTGGAGAAGTGATTAGGTCATGAGGGCAGAACTCCCACGAATAGGATTAGGGCGTGCCCTTATAAAAGAGACCCCAGAGAGCTAGCTTGCCCCTTCCACCATGTGAGGACACAACAAGAAGACGCCCTCCATGAACCAGAAGGCAGGCCCTTACCAGACATCGAATCTGCTGATGACCTGATCTAGGACTTTACAGCCTCCAGAACTGTAGGCCATAAATTTCTGTTGTTTACAAGCTACCCAGTTTATAGTATTTTGTGATAGCAACCCAAACAGACTAAAGCAGATATGAAGACAGTTTTTTAAATGTTTATAACACATTTATTCTCTTCCTAGGTCCCATGCGACCAAGTTTGGTTTAGATATGCCGATGGCTTTGGGCAGATGACTTGCCAGATTTTGTAATGAGAACCATCTGATGAGAAGAGCAACGTGCAAGTGTATTCGCAACTTACAATCAGGATCTCTGCAGGGGCTTGGTCCAGGTATATTGGAATCTGGAAAGTTCTATGTATGAACAAGTTAAGTTCCAGTTTGGACGGATTTGTGGTGATAATGAGCTTGACAAATGGACTTTTTCCAGAAACTGACCAAGACATTAATGGTAGGTTTGGTCATTAAATAAGCTGAAAATAAGATAGCATGTTTATTTTCCACATCTTTGATAATACACAAGAATAGGAATGTCTGCCTGCTCTGAGGAGCTCTCCGTTTCTCTGTGTGGCAGAAACTGCTATGAGCTGAGCATGAAGCTAGACTCTACTTCCTAGCCTCTCTCAAAGTTGGGCAGGGCCATTGACTGAATTTAGTCAAAGGCATGTGAAAGTGATGGGTGCCCGTTCCAGGTCTGGCCCATAACAGTCCTCCTGTGCAATTCTCTGTAGGCTTTCTTTCCCACTGGCTGGATGGAAAGGACTCTGGGGACCCAAGGAAGACAGAGCCTCAAGTTGGAAGAAGGTTATGTGCTTGAATTATTGCATAGAATTAATCACCACATTCTACCTCTACAAATCCATATGGGACGGTGACAAGAACAGTATTTGCATGGGGTCAAACCATTGAAATTTTGAGCTCCTCTGTTATAACAATTAGCCTATCTGACCAATACGACCCCTTTGCCCAACCTTCCTCTTGATCACAGGTAGAAACAGAAACTAGGTAAATATCTGGAGGCTCAGTGCACGGCTTCAGAGGACCTAGACAGAAGAAGGCAGCAGCCGCCAAGTTCAACATCAAGGAATTTTGCAGGATTCTGGAGTGAACTTTGAAGCCTTAGAAATTCCCACAGAGCCGAAGCCATGCATCTCCTTATCCCAGTGCCTCCTCTGGACATTTTCATATTCTTGGGAGAACAGTGAACAACCATCTCCAAACTAGTTCTCATGTGAAACCCAACGCAGCCTACGTGATTTATTTGATATGTTTGGAGTCTAGTCAATACCGCACTTAAACCTGTCTTGTTTTTGTCTTTTGTTAAACATGGTGGTGAAGAAGAAAAAAAAAAAATAAACTGGTAATAAACTTTGTGTTTAGAGGTATATACTATTTTTTAGGTTATTATAAAATGTTGTGGTTGAACGCAATACTAATAGGCAATTATGGAGAAGCCAAGTGCTGTGGTGAAAATGAGGTCTTTGCGTGCTTGCCTGAAGATGTTATTGGGAAACTATTGTTTACTTACCAGACTTTGAAAATTAAGTCCTTCTTCAAGTAGCCTCTGGCTATTAAGGACAATAAATAAAGATGTACTGACTGAAAACATTTAAAAAACAACTTGTTATGGCCCTTAAAATAATAAGGGATAAATTCAGCTTAAAACAGAATATCCCAAATTCATCTGGCCTGCCCAACAGAACACCAAGATTAAAAAGCTAGAATCTACTGGTCAACTCTCTAAAGATGTCCCACCAAATGAAGTTTAGCAGGGGTTTGGGACCACGGTTAACTTCCTATGCTGGGAGTGTCTACAGAGAGAAAGAAACTTGGAAATAGTCAGGACCCTAGTGGAGGGAAGAGGTAAGAGATCTAAAAGAGAGTCTCGTTTCTTTGTTTTTTCCCTTCCTCCTCTCCCTTCCCCCGTTCCCTTCCCTCTCCCTTCCCTCTCCCTTCCCTCCCCCTTCCCTCTCCCTTCCCTCTCCCTTCCCTTCTCTCTCCCTTCTCTCTCCCTTCTCTCTCCCTTCCCTTCCCTCCCTTCTTTCAACAGAGTCTTGCTCTGTTGCCCAGGCTAGAGGTCAGTGGTGAAATCTTGGCTGACTGCAACCTCCACCCTTGGAGTTCAAGCAATTCTTCTGCCATAGCCTCCCAAGTAGCTGGGACTACAGGTGTGCACTACCTCGCCTGGCTAATTTTTGTAATTTTAGTAGAGACAGGATTTCACCATGTTGGCCAAGCTGGTCTCAAACTCCTAACCTCAAGTGATCTGCCTGCCTCAGTCTCCCAAAGTGCTAGGATTACAGGCCTGAGCCACCATGCCCAGCCAGAAAGTCTCATTTCTTAGAAGAGGCCCTGTGAGGCTGAGATGAGAGAGGTTGACTTAGGATAGCACTTTTCTCTTTGGGAAAAAAAAAAATTCTATTGCCTCATTTTCAGGGGGCTTAAACTAAACTTGTATGATTTCCAACTTTCCACAAACTTTCTTTCTATCCCTTTTCCCCAAGACACTCTATTCTCTCTTCTTTCCACCTAAAATGCTAAGTTTCCATAAACATGCAGACCTGGGACTTCTGAGACAATTACTGAGGAATCAAGCAGAGGAATATGTGAGCTTAAGGAAATGGGACTAAGGCATTAGTTCCCATGGGGAAATATGGAAACTGAGTCAGGGAACTGAGTGTCTCCCCCAGGATAGGGTCCATTTATCAACACAAAGAATGTGGGACTTCCTTGGACATCCCCTACTCAGAGCCCTCAGAGTAGACAGTTCTTGAGGGATGCTGGTGTGGCCATGTAGAACTATGTTACATGAATGCTTCCCAACCTCTTCTCTCAATGATCAGATTCATTTTTCCCTTGAGAGCTGTATGCTTTGAAAAAGTTTTATCTATCAAATAAATTACATTTACAAAGAAAACATATTAAGTATTTATTGTATACTAGGTATTATATGAATGAGTGCTTTACGTACATTATCTAGAATTCTTGCAGTAGCCTGCAAAATAGTAATTATTGTCTCATTTTACAAATGAATACATTGGTTGAGAGACGTTAAGTAAATTGCCCATGACTACTACAAGAAACAAAATTCTGGTTCTGGTAGACAGCTTCACCTCTCTACCATATTCTTTCCAGTATATTCTCTTTATTCCATAGACAACACACACAACCAATCAGATTTTTTTTTTTTTTGAGAAGCAGTATTCCTCTATTGCCCAGGCTAGAGTGCAGTGGCACTATCTTGGCTTATGGCAAACTTCACGTTCTGGGTTCAAGCAATTCTCCTGCCTCAGCCTCCCGAGCAGCTGGGACTACAGGTGCACACCACCATACCTGGCTAATTTTTGTATTTTTAGTAGGCACAGGGTTTGTCATGTTGATCAGGCTGGTCTCAAACTCCTGGCCTCAGGTGATCCACCCGCCTCAGCCTCCCAAAGTGTTGAGATTACAGGTGTGAGCCACAGAACTTCTTAATGTGAGATGCAGTCTTTACAATGAGTTGGTGCTGCCTGACCTCCCCTACCTCCCAGGCCCCCACTCTCCCCTAAAAGGAATAGAAACCTTCCATTATTTTAGTTAACCTGGTCAGGCTTTATTGTGGGTAAATATACAATATCTTCCAGGCTTTTTTTTTTTTTGAAGTACTAGACATAGTTCAAGTAATGGACTTGAACTATGGAACTGGGACAGCTTGGAGAACTGGGAATGGAAGCTGGGCAGGAGGGAATTCAGAATATAGACCCAGTCACAGCCCCCCCTCCGCTGGGATGCTTCCACTCCTTTGATTCTATTGAGAGTTCGGTAACAAACCCTGGGCTGATGTGAAGCAGGAGAATTTTTCTGGAACACAGCATTTGGTAGGCATTGGGAGTCAGGGAAGCCTGCCAGCCTAGGCTGTGGAGTGGCAAAAGGAGGAAATGAGAGAAGAGTGGGTGGGGAGAAAGAGGGAGAAGGAGCAAGGCAGAAGGAGAAAGACATGAGAGAAGAAAGAAAGAAGGGGGCTGTAAAGAGGAAGTAAAAAGGATGGATGATTCTTTATACTGTTTGGCCGTGCAAACTACCACGCGGTCTTTGTCACCGAACATAAAGTAAGCCTCAGTGGAGGTGAGAGGCATGTGTGCCTAGGTCCCCTGGCAGGGCTATTGTTGAAGCATTATTTCCTCAAAGGTACTTTTGCCCCCTTTACCCAACTGAAGCCAGAATCTTTAAAAATTACAGAAACGCTGGGCGCGGTGGCTCATGCCTGTAATCTCAGCACTTTGGGAGGCCGAGGCAGGTGGATCACCTGAGGTCAGGAGTTGAAGACCAGCCTGGCTACATGGAGAAACCCTGTCTCTACTAAAAATACAAAACAATTAGCCGGACATGGTGGCAGGTCCTGTAATCCCAGCTACTTGAAAGGCTGAGGTAGGAGTACTGCTTGAACCTGGGAGATGGAGGTTGCAGTGAGCCAACATCGCACCACTGTACTCCAGCCTGGGTGACAGAATGAGACTCTGTCTCAAAAAAAAAAAAAAAAATTACGGAATAAATGGAGAAAATGTATATTACTAATTCCAGTTGCAAAACAAAAAGTGTTAGTCTAGTATCCTAACATTAGATTCTGTCCTGCTAAGGTAGAAAATTCACAACTTCTTTAGCTGAAAAACAAAATTGCAAAAACAAAAAAATGAACACAAATAAGCAGTAATCACTTGAAAAAAAAACTCTCTGGAGAACCAGAAATACAAGGTAAACTTGGGCAGAGTTTAACTGATGTGGGTATTAAATTGCTATAAAACAAAAGTGTATATATGGATATTAAAAATAACTCATTTTCCTTAGAAACCCAAATTCTTGCTTTTGAAAATGAAACTATTCAAAATTAGTTCCTGATAGTTCCCTGGATCACTTATTCAGGTTATAGCAGCTAAAAGACAAGGTAAGCATCAAACTAAGAGCATACTTTTTCTTTACTCTCAATTTAAATGGTATTCAAGAAACATCTTAAGATTTGTTTGTTCTGCATCTGAAATAGATGCTCTTCCTTAATTTTTTAATTGGGGAATCTAAAGTGATTTGTCAGGCATTGGGGGAAGAGTGGAGGGCAGGGCTATTTTAAAATGCCGTAAAAGATTCTCCTGTATCTGAATTCCTAAAGCGTTCCGTCTTTAGTAAATGTTAGCAAAAAGATCTATTTGTGCATGGTTAAATTCTGGCTCATTGCCAATTTCAGAGTACCTTTTTTCTGGGCTCAGAGAAAGAACAGTCTCTGCTAGACCTCATATTCCAGAAATTTTTGCCCTCATTGACTGCTCTTAGAGATAAACTTGAACTCCTGAGTCTACTACACAGAGGAGGAAAAGCCTCAGTCTCTATCTTCTTATCCTTTATACAGGATAAAGGCTATATCCTGGGTGCCAGACAACTCCTCAGAGTCCCTTTATCTGAACAGGTAAAGTAGGGACAATCATTTCTTGAAACTGCAATCAGGCTGAATGTGGTGGTTCACACCTGTAATCCTGGCACTTTGGGAGGCCAAGGCCAGTGGATCACCTGAGGTCAGGAGTTTGAGAACAGCCTCGCCAACATGGTAAAATCTTGTCTCTGCTAAAAATACAAAAGTTAGCTGGGCGTGGTGGCACACACCTGCAGTCCCTGCTACTTGGGAGGCTGAGGTGGGGGAATTGCTTGAACCCAGGAGGCAGAGGTTGCGGTGAGCCGAGATCATGCCACTGAACTCCAGCCTGGGCTATGGAGTAAGACTCCATCCCCCCCCATAAAAAAGTGCAATAATCAGTTCTTCATTTAAAGAAATTTATATATGTATATTTTGGGACAGGGTCTAGCTCTGTTGCCTAGGCTGGAGTGCACTGCTGTGATCATGGCTCACTGCAGTCTCAACCTCCCAGGCTCAAGCAATCCTCCCACCTCAGCCTCCCAAGTAACTGGGACTACAGGCACATGCCACAACACCCAGTTATTTTTTTTTTATTAATTGTAGAGATGAGGTCTCACTATGTTGCCCAGGCTGGTCTTGAACTCCTGGGCTAAAGTAATCCTCCCTCAGCCTCCCAAAGTGCTGGGATTACAGGCATGAGCCACCACGCCTGGTCTTAAAAACTTACTTTTAACAGGCTGTTGTCACCTTAATCCAGTAATCAGTATTGGCCTCATCAATAGTGGGACAACCAGATATTATGTACAGCCTAATATGAGGCAGTAGGAAGTACACAGCACAACCTGTGAAGAACTCTTACCAAAACATTTCACTCTTACCAAACCTTTAGGTCTAACTTCCTGTTTATAAGAACCACAGAGAACAGAAATACAAGTTTAAGAAAGCCATAAAGAAGCAGTCAGACAAGGTAGAACATTCTGTAGAACAATTACCCCAGAATCATCAAGACGTCAATGTCATGAAAAAAAATGTGAGTGTGGAAAAAGGAGACAGTTCTACATAAAGAGGTTTAAGAAACATAATAACCAGGCCAGGGTGGTGGCTCATGCCTATAATCCTAACACTTTGGGAGGCCAAGTTGGTAGATCACAGGGTCAGGAAATCAAGATCATCCTGGCCAACATGGTGAAATGCTGTCTCTACTAAAAATACAAAAATTAGCCGGGCGTGGTGGCGCACGTCTGTAATCCCTGCTACTTGGGAGGCTGAGGCAGGAGAATCACTTGAACCTGGGAGGCAGAAGTTGCAGTGGGCTGAGATCACACAACTGCACTCCAGCCTGATGACAGAGCGAGACTCCATCTCAAAAAACAAGCAAAAAAACATAATAACCAAATGAAATAGTGGATCTTGTTTGAATTAACCAGCAGAACTAAAGATATTTTGGAGAAGGGGGAAGTGGAGAGTTATTCCTTTTTTTTTTTTTTTTTTTTTTTTTTTCCAGGACATCGGCCCTGGCAAAAAAAATTTTAAACAGATGCCAAAACCAATTGCAACAAAAACAAAAATTGACAAATGGGATCTAATTAAACTAAATAGCTTCTGCACAGCAAAAGACACTATGAACCGTGTAAAGAGACAACGTACAGAACAAGAGAAAGTATTTGCAAACTGTGCATCTGACACAAAGGTCTAATATGGAGGATCTATAAGAAACTTAAATTAACAAGCAAGAAACAACCAGTCCCATAAAAAAAAGTGGGCAAAGGAAATGAACAGACACTCTTAAAAAGAAGACACGCATGCAGCCAATAAGCATAGGAAAAAATGCTCAACATCGCTAATCATTAGAGGGCGGAGTACAGAGAACCATTGCATCCAGCTAGAACTGGCTCCCCTGTTCCCCTCACATCCTCCCTTGAGCTTTAAGCTGCTTAATCACACTGAAAGGCCAGACTGTTGCATTTCTGAGAGCTAAAAAGAGGAAAAAGGGACTATTTTCACCAAAGGCACCTGGTAAATCATTTCCCTTCTACAAATGAATGCAACAGAAAGCAGGTCACTAGGTTGTATCTCCTCGAGATGGTTATGAGATTCATCTCCATCCTTACTCTTTTTCTTGAATAGATATTTAGTATATTCTGACTAGAAGTGAGCTCATAAAAGAAGGGAAGAAGAGGGGAAAAAAATAACCACACAAAGCACTAATAAAGAAAAAGCTCTGGGAATGTAATGGCTTCCACTACCCAAAATATCTGATAACATCTGCAAAGCACTTTATTTATACCAACAACTATAACTTTGTTATAAAACATAAATTGCTTTAATAATTCTGCAGTTTCTTTCTGGGTTAAAATCTTACTTGGAAATATTGAAATGTACAGTTTCCTAGTTTCCTCGAATGGGTCTTTGATTTGCAAGGAACTGTAAAGCATTCTTATTCACCGAGGCATTCTGCTTAGGTTTGATTTGACCCTGTCTTTTCCAGTACTTCCATCTCTGTGTCTCTGTTAGGAATCTTCCTCCAGCAACAGACCACCTCAGGAGAGAGACATCTACCCTTTTCTCTACCCACTCTTAATACTATCTGACTGCAGGCACAGGGCAAGAGTTACAGTGAGTACGGTCACTGGGTGTTAAAAGATTACACACAGGAAACTTTTTCTGGTGTTGTCCTCTCAAAAAAAAGTCATTTTTGTTTGTTTGTTTTTGAGACAGAGTCTCGCTCTATCACACAGGCTGGAGTGCAGAGGCATGATCATGGCTCACTGCAGCCTTGACCTCCCAGGCTCAAGCAATCCTCCTGCCTCAGCCTCCCAAGTAGCTGGGACTAAAGGCACACACCACCACACCCAGCTAATTTTAAAATGTTTTTGTAGATATGGGGTCTCACTATGTTGCTCAGGCTGCTCTCAAACTCCTGCACTCAAGTGATCCTCCCACCTTGGCCCCGCAAAGTGTTGGGATTACAGGCATAAGCCATCACACCCACACTCTACTTTTTTGATGATGAAATAATAAGCTAAGCATCCACGACTTTTTTTCCCACGTGCAAGAAGGAGATTGTTTCTCCTCTCTCCCTTTCCTTTCTCTCCCTTCCCTTTCCCTCCCTTCTCCTCTCCTTCCTCCTTTTAGGGGGCCTCAATGTTAGGAGAACATTTCTCCAGCACAGGATAAAGTTTAGCCATTTGGTTCTCATCTGTTCTCCCAAATGTACTTGGTTGCTCTCTTATCCTCACATCCTATGAAGTGTGATGAAATTGCAAGATTCAGGTTTGGGCCTAGGCAAGGAAAAATGCCCCATAAATCTTCATTCTTGGCTATGAGGTCTAGACCAGCTTATTAGACAGCTCATATTTCCATTTTAGGCACAACTTCAGTTTAGGCTTCCCATAAGTTTTGGTACATTTTGCTTTCACTTTCATTCATTTTAAAGTATTTTGTAATTTCTTCCTCAACCTATTGGTTATGTAGGAATGTACCATTTAATTTCTGCATGTGTCAATTTATCACACTACTTGTCTTATTGATTCTGGTTTTATATCATTATGGTCAGAAGTCATGCTTTATGTAATTTCGAATATTTTAAATGTATTGAGGCATGTTCTACAATCTAGAATACAGTATATCCTAGAGAACAGTCCATATTCAATTGAGAAGAGCATCTATTGTGCTGTTGTTGATTAGAGCATTTTATAGATACCTGTTAAATCTAGCTAGTCTACAGTGTTGTTACAAGCCCAACAGTACATTGTTATGATTATTACTTAATATGATTTTGTGTCTTTTAAAGATGAGGAGAAAAGGAAGCAAGTAGATACGTATAGAGCTTGTTATACTACCTTTTATTTTACTTGTGTTTTTAATTTTAGATTCATGGGATGCAGGTACAGGCTTGTTACATGGATATATTGGGTGATACTGAGGTTTGAGCTTCAAATGATCCCATCGCCCAAGGAGTGAACATAGTACCTGTTAGGTAGTTTTTCAACCCTTTTCAACCCTCCTCCCTCCTTCCCTCAACTCTTTTGGAAGCCCTTTGTCTCTTATTTCCATATTTGTGTTTATGTGTACCCAGTGTTTTGGTCGTACTTATAAGTGAGAACATGCGGCATTTGGTTTTCTGTCTCTGCATTAATCCACTTAGGATAACGGGCTCCAGCTGCATCCATGTTGCTGCAAAAGACATGATTTCATTCTTTCTTCATAGACGTACCAACTTTCTTACTTACCATTGCTGGCTCTTTTTGTCTGTCCCTGTGCATTCCAGTTACCATCCCATGTCATTTTTTACTCTAATGTAGCTCTGCTCTCACCTACTTCATTATGCTGTCATTGTCAAATATTTTTTATATAGCTGCTTTTAAAATAATTTAAGAGAAAAAATGAGAAAGAAGATGCATATATAGTGTCTTTTATAATTATGCAATTACATTTACTAGTCCGTTTTGTTCTTCTATGTGTTTTTGAATTACTGACCAGGGTCACTTGAATTCCACCTGAAGAACCTGTTTCTTGCAAAGTCAGTAATCTAGCAATAAATTATCTCAGATTTTGTTTATCTTGGAATACCTTCCTTTCACCTGTGGTTTTGAAAGATGGTTTTGTTGGTATAAAACTAGCTGACAAGCCAGGAACAGTTGCTCATGCCTGTAATCCCAGCACTTTGGGAGGCCAAGGTGGGTGGATCACCTGAGGTCAGGAGTTCAAGACCAGCCTGGCCAACATGGTGAACTGTCTCTACTAAAAATACAAAAATTAGCTGGGCATGGTGGCACACACCTGTAGTCCCAGCTACTCAGGAGGCTGAGGCAGGAAAATCACTTGAACCCAGGAGGCAGAGGTTGCAGCGAGCTGAGATCGTGCCACTGCACTCCCGCCTGGGCAAAAGAGTGAGAATCCATCTAAAAAAAAAAAAAAAAAAAAACTAGTTGACAGACTTTAAAATTTTTTCTTTTAGCATTTTGAGTGTCTTGAATATTCCATCTCAATGCCTTCTGGCATCCATTGTTCCTGGGTAAAAGTCAGACGTTAATCTTATTTGAATTTCCATATACATTATGAGTTTAGTTTTTTGTGTTTTTGTGTTTTTTCCTTGCTGCTTTCAAGATTTTCTCTGTCTCTTTCAACATTTTTACTCTGTTGTGTGTCTGGGTGTGGTTCTCTTTGTGTTGATTGTACTTGGAGTTAGTTGAACTTCTTGGATGTGAAGATAACGGATTTCATCAAATTTTAGAAGCTGTTTTGGGCACAGTCGTTCACACCTATAATCCCTGCACTTTGGGAGGCTGAGGCAGGAGATCCCTTGAGGCCAGGAATTTGAGACCACCTGGGAAACATAGTGAGACCCCGTCTCCACAAAAATTTAAAAAAGAAAATTGTCCTGGGAAACACAGACCCTGTCTCTACAAAAAAAAATTTTTTTTTTAGTTAGCCAAGTGTCATGGCACATGCCTGTGCTTCCAGCTGCTCTGGAGCTGAGGCAGGAGGATCCCTTGGGCACATGAGGTTAAGGCTGCAGTGAGCCAGTCACTGCACTCCAGCTTGGACAACAGAGTGAGACCTTCTTTCTAAAAAAAAAAAAGAAAAGAAAAGAAAAGAAAAGAAACCAAAAAACAAGTTTTCATTTTTCAGCCATTGTTTTTTTTGCCTGCTCCTCTCTCTCTCTCCTCTCCTTCTGGTAACCCCATTATGCAGATGTTGATGTGTTTAATGATATTTCACATTCCTCTGAGGCACTGTTCATATTCCTTCATTCTTTTTTTCTCTCTTCTTGAGATTAAATAATCTCCAAATTCGCTGATTCTTTCTTACACCAATTCAAATCTACTATTGGGCCCCTCTAATAAATTTTTCTTTTTAGTTTTGTACTTTTCAATTATAGAATCTCCATTAGGTTCTTTATTAAAAATTTTTCTATTTCTTTATTGATAATCTCTATTTAATGAGGCATTGTCATCATACCTTCCTTTACTTCTTTAAGCATGATTTCCTTTAATTCTTTGAACATATAACAACTACTTTAAAGTCACTCTCTGCTAAGTCTGATATCTGAGCCCTCAGGTAGTCTGCTGATTACTTTTCCCCCTTATGTATGAGTCACATCATATTTCTTTTTTCTTTGAATGTCCTATTTTTTTTGTTGTTGAAAGTTGGACATTTTATATACTATAGCAACTCTGAATACTGATACTCCCAACCCAGGACTTACTATTATTATTTATTTCTTCAGTAACTTGGCTAGTTTATTTTAGTGAAGTCTATTTTCCTGCAGTGTGAAATCTCCAATGTTTCTCCTCAAAAGGTACAGGGTTGGTCATATGCACAGCTCCCTTGGGATGGCAATCATTTTAGCAAAGCTCTCTTTGACTCTCTCTTTCCCTCCTCTCTCTCTGTTAAGTTCTCTGCCTCTGTTGGTATGAGCCCTAGCTGTTAGGATCCTCCAGTTGCTAGTCATTCTATTGTTTTCAACAATGCTCCAGGGTATAAATTGCTCCATATTATGTTCCAATTAAATTTCAGCATCTTTGCTGGCATAGTTTTTGAGGTCAGTCCTTGAGGTTTGTTCTGACCTCAGGATGGCTCTTGTTAGCTTTCTCTTTCCCTGGTTCTCCCTGGTAAACCAGTCAGCCTACAGTTTAGCTTGTTGGGCACATTGAGCTACCAGCTTCCTCTTACTTGCTTTTCACTAAATTCTCCATTGTTTACAAGAACAAGTTCAGCTTGAACTTCTTTATGCTGTGTTCTAAATAAAGCCAGTTCCTTTTGGAAGAGCTTCAGGCCTCTCTGTTCTCATCACCTGCCTCTTCTCTTGGACAGAATCTCTGAGACTCTGCTCTGGAACCATGGCAGGGGCAGTGACCCACTTTTCTTGGAGTGATGATGCTGTTTCATAAGCAGGGCACTGGGTGGGGGCTGTGGTCTCTTGTCTTCTTGACTTGGATCTCCCTTTGTGGAACCTCTGCCCAGAAAAAAAGCTGGGGTGAGGACAATTGGAGCCCCAGTTTTATCAACATACTGCATCTAGGGGAGAGCTTCTGCCCTATAGGTAGGGGCTTGTTGGAGGAATGGAATCACCCACCTCTTGGCCTTACTTGCCTGGAACTTGGCCTCCGCAGCATGGAGCTGGGAGGATGAGAAATGCTGGTGGCCTGCCCCTCCCCAGGGAGATAATGTAGTCCGTGACTGGTCTCTGGGAGGAGAGGGAGGTCTGTTCTTACAACACCCCCTCAGGTTGGATCTTCTATCACATTTACCTAGTTGGGGTTGGGGCAGGGAGGGAGGGAACAGTTTTTGGTTCAGATGCCATCTATTCCCAACTGTTCTTAGCAGGATTTAGTAGATTTTCCTGAATAAATATTTCTTCATTTGTTGTATGACTTTAGGACAATTTCCAGAGACTTTAAATGGTTGTCTTAAAAATAATGGTTGTTTCATTGGGCCTGGGTCTGTAGATCTCCTCATACAACCATCCTGGAAATCATCTCCTAATAGGATCTTGATAACACTAAACTTGTGCCTGCCTGCTAGCAACATTTGTCTGAGTTACTATTCAAGGTTTGGGTTCTAATGAAAAATCAGTGTAATAGGAACACTAGATTAAAGGTGAACTTGGAGATAAAGGTGTTAACAGATTACTCTCTGGCCAAATAAAAACTTTGTAAGAGGCTCTAAGAACCATCTCCCTTGTGCATTCCAAGAAGAGAGCACCACAGACACTAATCAAAATAAACCACTTGACCAGGAATCGGGAGACAAAATTTGATTCTTAGCTCTTTCTCTGGTTTTCTTGGTGATGCTAACTAAGCCAGTCAACCTCTTTAGAGCCCCATTTCCTAGGAACGGAATATAGTGTTAAAATACTCATCTCACTATGACCCCCAACACAAGGCATGTGGTTTACATTGTGTTTATAGTGGAACAATTTTCATTAGGTCAAGTCCATTGCTTTTGCCCCTGCTGTTCTTTGTGGTGGACATCATGCATCTGTGAGGTATCTGACTGGGCTTGGGGGCTACTGCTACTTTGAGTTTGTGAACTCCAGACTGAGCCTTGGCCGATATATATATACATCATTTGTGAAAGAAAGGGGAATAGGACATTTGGGATTTCAGGTTCTGATCTTCTGGTCATGGTCTACCATTTTAAACCAGACTCATGACTCGTCTTCCCTAGGCACTATTGTTATTTATTTATTTATTTGTTTGTTTATTGGCACTATTGTTTTTGGTAGCCTAAAATGAAGTTGGAGCTAGGAGTGATGACTCATGCCTATAGTCTCAGTACTTTGAGAGGCTGAGGTGGGTGGATAGCTTGAGGCCAGGAGTTCAAGACCAACCTGGGCAACATGGCAAAACACTGTCTCTACAAAAAATATAAAAATTTGTTGGGCACGGTGGCACATGCCTGTAGTCCCAGCTACTCAGGAGGCTAAGACGGGAGGATCGCTTGAGCCCAGGAGGACAAGGCTGCAGTCAGCCTTGTTCACACCATTGCACTCCAGTCTGGGCAAGAGAGCAAGACCCTCTCTCAAAAAAAAAAAAAAAAAAAAATGAAGTTGCTTCCTGGACAATTTATTTTACGATTATGCCCAACTAATTTCGGAGCAAAGTTTGCCTCCAGCAGGATCTTCATGAGGGCCTATGGCCCTGACTCCATTTTTACTGACTTCTTAATAAACCACTGCCATCAGCCATTTGAATACCTTGGAGATGGAGGTCAACAAGTCCCAGCAGTCATTAAAATGGTTAAAATCAGTCTCTTCCCAAAGACTAGGTCTAATAAGCTGATATATAAGAAGAGGACTTTGGCCAAAAACCCCTAGGCCTGAACTGAGAGCAGCTGACCCAAGCCAACCCAGCTTTCCTATGTGCAGCAGCCAAAACATCACCCTGCCTGGTAGGCAGTGTTGCTGCAGCAAAATAAGGTTGTTTAATACTTTGGTGCTCAAATGGGATTTATTGCTTAATGGTTACAGAATTTTTGTTTTGGAAGACGGTACATTTTTGGAAATTGGTAATGGTGATGGTGGTTATACAAGATTGTGAATATACTTAATGCCTCTGAATTATACATTTTAAGATGGTCAAAATGACACACACAGGCACGCATGCATGCACGCACACACACTTAGGGCCCCATTTCTGCTGGTTCCCTGTCCAGAATGGTCTTCAAATTGCTTATAACAATATCTGATCTGAGGCTTCCCCAGGATCTGAGTTTTCCTGAAGAGCTCTGTAGGTTTCCTGTGTATTACTTTATTAGCATGGCAAAGGAAAAAAGATTAACTTCCCATGTCTATACCAGAAACCTGTTTCTTTACTCACACTCGGGAGTGATATGCAGCCACCTGGAGTCCAAGGATGTAGAAGGACTTAAGATGGTGTATGTATATTGGAGTTAGCCTGTTGGCATCTACCTCCCTTGCCCTCATTAAGTGGCACCTAAAATAACTAGCAGGATCATTAAGTGGCTTACCCCAACCCTTCTCAATTGTTAGACTTAATCTAGAATTATGATGATACAACCCCCCAATTAACTGCAAATAGTTTTGAACATCTTTTTCTGATTATGTCTTTTTGCTGTTTATCTGTTAGCCCGCCACAGCCCTGTGACCCAAGGCTCTGGAATGGATCAGCCCTCCTACTCACTCCCTCCTGCGTACACCGCATCTCCATGGAAACAGCTTGTCAGGCCCTGCTTGGCTGCAGGTACTGGAGACCTCTCATCTGCAGCCTCAGTCCTGCAAGATTCAGTCTTAACAAGTCAGGCCGTGCATTAGAAGCCTTCCTCTCTAGCTAGTGGTATTTGGAATTGTCACCAAGCCTCCCTTGGGGGACACCTGGAGCAGCGCCAACTCCACTGAGTTGCCTTGACCTTCCTCCACTGATATTCAGGCCGATGGAAGGATCTCTTCCCTGGGTTCCTGCTTCAGCCTGCCCTCACCCTCTCCTTCCAACAAGCCTTCTCCTCCCATCATCTCCCCCTACCCACCAAAGCTGAAGCCCCTCTGAGCTCTTCAGGCCCCACCTGTGGCTGATCACCATGGTCAGCTGGGGCAACTCCTTTGTGTCTCTCACACTCTTCTTTCTCTGCATCCCTGTGATCTCTGCTATAGACGGGACCCACACTATTTTCTTCTTCAATTACTGCATGATTCTACAAAGTGGTCCTCATACTTCATGCTTGCTTTCTTTGCGTCCAATCTTCGCATGACAACCACTGAGAAAATGTCCTCAAAAAGCAGACCTTCCCCTGTCCTTCCCCCACAGAAAGTCAGTGAGTGGTTCCTGACCCCTCCGGATAGAATTCTGACCCACCAGCATGACAGGTAAGAAGACACCTTTATAATCTGAGTAACACTTCCCTCTACAGCAGCATCTCCTGCCCCCTCCCCTGCATATTCCGACCTCAGCCACACCAACCCTCTTTTCATCCCCAAGGATACATGTTCCTTCTAGTCTCTTTGGCTGGGCACAGCTGCCATTCCACTTGGAGGCCCCTTTCTCTCCCTTTCTATATAAGCCTTCTATGCATTCTCGGGGAAGCGCCCCTGACTCTCCAGTTGGAGGTAAGTGCTCATCTGAATTATTCTAACGCTTCCTGTGCAGGTCCCCTTTCTGCCTCTGCTAAACAACCAATTCCTTGAGAACAAAGAATATACCAGCCTCCAGCTCAGTGCCTAGCAAGGTCAAATGTCTGTTGTACAAGTGAAAGAATGAAGAATAAGCTCTGGAATAAACATGTCTCCACATAGTGATTATAAGTACATCTTTTACCAGAGACTTCTTTTTTTGGGTGCCAATCATCCTCCAGATTGCACCAGCTGTGAGTGGCTACACTGCCAAGGCATTGTGACTTGGACTGCTGGCCTCCGTCCTGGAGGGCACTCCTACAAATGGGTCAGTTGCCTCATCTCAGCTCCGGCAGTCCCTGGCTGCCTCCATTTTGTTAGTCACCAGGGAGATTCTTAATGACCTCATGGCTGAACGCATGTGGCCTCTGTCAGCAGCTGGAGAGCCATTCCTAAGAGCTGAGATAGTGAGTCAGCCCTCATCTCATTGCCCAGGGAAGATTCCTTTCTCACTGGTTGTATAACTTCACTTGAGCTATGTTTTTCTTAGTGGAGTCCAAGATTTGGAACCACTGTAAGAAGAGAAAATGCCAGGTAATCTCGGGAATGGAGAGGACCAGTTACGTTTCTCCAGAAGAGGGTTTTTTAGGGTGGGAAAAGGAGAAGAAAGTGGTAAGTGACTAGTGTTCACAGGTAAGTAAGTCAATCAAAGGAAGACTTGAATGTATATGGATTCTTGTTCCCAGAAAATGCAATAGATTATCTGGGAAAGAAGCCAGAACAAGAGATACCTCTCACAGAGGCAGGTGCCCACCCATGTGAGTACATAGTGTGATATTAAAGAGCATTCCGCCTTCAGCCCTGTTCCATCCACTTTTTCCGAAATCAGCAACACATCTCCAGAAATGAGAAACCAACCAACTTTTCACAGTGAACCTGGACGAGATGAGAGAAAAACAAACAAATTTTGCTTCAGATTGAGTTCCCTTGCTAACAGTATAAGGCTTACACAGACAGAGAGGAAAGAGGACTCTAGGTAGAGGATGGAGCAACACAAAGGCACACTCTTACTTTCCCCCCTGCAGTAAGTAAGCACAAGATGCATTAAAAGAGAAAATGTACGTGAAAGCACTTAGCACAGTGCTTGGCAAAGGGATGAGAGTCAATGATATTGACTTTTTTGTTGTTGCATCTATGCTCAGTATAAGAACCCATAAGGCAGATTTGTTTGTAGAAAGAATAACCGGGGTACCAGCAGAGATAGAGGGGTACCTATTTCTACCTGGGTGATAGTTAAATTTTTACCAGTAGAGACTCTTTCCTTTGACTCTATTAAAAAACAAATACCAATTAGAGGCAAAACATTATCTTCAGACATTTCTATTTTACTACTAGTAGTTGATTATATTCTTTTCTTTTTCTCATGTCTGTAATCCCAGCACTTTGTGAGGCTGAGGCAGGCAGATCACTTGAGCCCGGGAGTTTCAGACCAGCCATAGGGAAGCCTCATCTCTACAAAATAAATAAATAAATAAAAGTAATTAGCTGGGTGTGGTGGCATGCACCAGTAGTCTCAGCTACTTGGGATGCTGAGGTGGGAGGATTGCTTCAGCCCGAGAGTTCAAGGCTGCAGTGAGCCATGATGGTGCCACTGCACTCCAGCCTAGGTGACAGAGTGAGACTCTGTCTCAAATACACTCACACACACACACACACACACACACACACACACAACCCAAGATAAAACGAGGCAGTAATGGAGAGAAGTTAAAGGCATTAAACATCATAAATGGGGGAAAGGTACAAATCTTCTATTTCTTAAAGCCAAGACAAAAATCCTGTCAGTTCAAATGGGAATACTACTACTCTAATAACGTCTACTATAGAAATAAATAATTTTAACAACTGTAAAGTTCTAATGGAGATGAGACAGCAAATGTGGCAGTCAAGGAACAGCCTGGTCATTTGCCTTGTACTGAAGCAGTTTTGATTGGATATTTAGGAGTGGTGGAAGACGGCATCTGTTGACAACTTAGAAGGTATAACTGTAGTTGAGGCAAGGTAAACAGAAATCACAAGCACCTCCACACATATAAAGCTCTCAGTAGGCAGCTTCCAACTCTGCCTTATGTATCTTAACACGATGAGAAGTTACAACTCAGAGTACTTGGAAGTATCAATAGTGTTTGTTTAACCAAAACAAACTAAAACCAGAACAAAACAAAACTTGTCCTTGTCAACACCAGTCTGCCTTGTCCCGCACTAGGTTCAATAAAACGATCAGATTAATAGAGTCTCTGAAAACAAACTAACTATGTCCTACATCTGTACAGCACTACCACACATATGCTTTTTTTCTACTCTCAACGGTGCTTTGAGATAGGTCATCTTTATCCCCTCCATCTAATAGGTAAAGAAATAAACTACATTGCAAGAAGCAAAAGGACTTGCTCAGATTAGCAAGAAAACTTTTGGTAGCCTAGGGTCCAAGATTCCAAACTCAAAATTTAATAGATAAAGTTAAAAGACCAAAAACAGCCAGGCACCGTGGTTCACGCCTATAATCCTAGCACTTTGGGAGGCTGAGGCAGGAAGATCACTTGAGGCCAGGAGTCCAGGCTGGGCAACATGGCAAAACCCCATCTCTACAAAAAAATTAGTTAAAAAAAAAAAAACAAAACACTAAAATTACTTTATTGGAGGAAGGGAGATTTTGCTTAATATTGTAATAAAGAACGTTACAACTCAACAATTAAAAGGCCAAGACTCCAGTAGAAAAATCAGCAAAGGACATGAGCAAACAAATCATAAAAGGAGATCTCTGTAGCTATCAAAGAAATATTTTATTGTTAAACAGAATCTGCCTAAAATGTGGGTTTAGAGCTCTCTTGTAAGATGGCCCAGACTTGACTTCATAGTCCAGGGTGAAGCTATATGGGCCCTTTTTCTTGTCCTAATCCCAAACCTGTTTCTTCTCATTTTAACACCCCCAGCTGGGGATGAAGACACAAGAAAGTCAAGAGCTCTTGGAAAAATAGTTCGGCATTCCCTGGGCCTTGCAAGCAAGTATCAGCAGCTGGTGAGGCAGGGTGCAGAGGGCAGCCTCATGGAGGCTGTGGCCCCGGATGTTCTCAGGTGACAAGTCAAGCCTCATCTAGCTTTGTGCAGAGTGCCTACAGTCTTGTTACTCAAAGTGTGGTCTGTGGGCTGGTGGCCCAGATATCCCCACAGAGATTATAGAAATGCAGAAACTTGGGCCCCCTCCCAGGCCTCCAGAACCAGATCTGCATCTCAGGGGCTTTGGAAGTGCAGCCTTAGGGCAGCTGGCTTGAGCTTTGATCATCACAGGTACACAGCAATCACGTGTCTGCTGACTGAACAAAAGGGTGGACAGGATGGTCTCTGGGGTCCCTTTCAAAAGAAATCACGGGACTTAATGAAAACTGTCTGGACCCTGCTGAGTAAACTATGGTCATACGTTGTTTAATGACAGGGATACATTCTGAGAAATGCATTGTTAGGAGACTTCGTCGTCGTGTGAACATCATAGAGTGCACTTACACATCCCTAGATGGGATAAGCCTACTGCACACCTAGGCTATCTGGCATAGCCTATTGCTCCTAGGCTACAAACCTGTACGCGTGTTCCTGTACTGAATACTGTAGGCAGCTGTAACACAATAGTATTTGTGTATCAAAACATATCTAAATATAGAAAATGTACAGTAAAAAGACAGTATAGGACTCAGCATGGTGGCCCATGCCTGTAATCCCAGCGTTTTGGGAGGCCAAGGTGGCGGTGCGGGGGGGTGCGGAATCGCCTGAGGTCAGGAGTTCGAGACTAGCCTGGCCAATGTGGTGACACCCTGTCTCTACTAAAAATACAAAAATTAGCTGGGCATGGTGGTGGACGCCTGTAATCCCAGCTACTTGGGAGGCTGAGGTAGGAGAACTGCTTGAACCCAGGTTCAAGCAATTGAGATGGAGGTTGCAGAGATTGTGCCACTGCACTTCAGCCTGGGGAACAGAGGGAGACTCCTTCTCAAAAAAAAGACAGTATAATAATCTTATGGGATCACCATTGTACATTCAGTCCAACGCTGACTGAAATGTCGTTATGCAGTACTTGACTGTGTCACCATTTTACAAAGGCCTTTAAGTAACATTAACGAATTAATAACAGTGCTTTGATTCTGATATTTTTGACTGTGAATTTAGAGTTTCCTATTAGTATCATGTCACTGGGCTTTTTTATATGCCCAAGAGGCACCAACAAGGCGTAAAGCCTTTTCTCATTCATCCCTTCTAGTCCACCTCTCACAAAACGGAAAGCATTGGGATGTAAAATCAAATGAGTAGAAATGAGAACAGAGCTGCAAAAGCTGGAGGAAAGAGTGCCCCCGATGTAAGGATGTCGCTCCTTTCCCTGCCTTTCCACAGACAGTGGAGCCCAGAAACATTCACCTTGTACATTCGGGCACGTATGCAGAGGAGGGGTGGGTGAAGAAGGAAAGAAAAGACTAGGAAGAGAAAAGAAAGGGATAAGAATCAAGGACCCATGTGCTGCTATCCTATGAGCCAACACAGGCAGAGATGCCAAATCTGGCCCCCCAAGTCCTTTTGAGGAAATTGCATGCATCATGATCATCATCATCATTATCATCATCATCGTCATTGTAACTCTACTTGCTGTCTGCCTACCTCTTTACTGAGCAGACCATCTTAGTACCAACCCACCTTCTAGCTTCAAGGCTGTCCATAAACCTTAGGCTGCCAGGAGACCAGTTATAAGCAGGGAGACAAAAGGGATCCAGAAGATGGAGAGGCATTCTGAGTTCCACTAATGAGTGAGGTGAGTCACGGGCTGACTCAGACGAACAAGAAGCCTGCGAGAGGGGAGGTGGTGGGGGGCCAACTTCAGAGGAGCCCTGCTGAAATGTTCAAATGGGAGCTAGGAGGCCAGGGACATGGTGTTATTTAGAGAACTGCCTGCAGCTCTGGTGTTGGAGGGAGGAGCGGGTCATGAAAACAGAGGGAGAAAATTGCATTTGAAGCCAGAAGCTGAGTTGTGAATCTGTAGCCTTCTCTGCTTTGAGAAATGTGTAGCATTCTCGAGGGACACTGACCTGCTCTTTGGCAAATCCCCGAATACTAACTCAGTAGGCATTAATGGTCATCAGGTCCCTGGGGAGTAGCGGGAAATTGGGTACCACACGATTTTTTAATCTCAATTAGAAAAATGAGCCTCTTTTGACTTTCTTTAGTATTTTACATTTGAATAATCTTGTGATCTAATCATCTTTTTTGTTTATTTTTTTTTTTTGAGACAGAGTTTTGCTCTGTCACCCAGGCTGGAGTGCAGTGGCGCAGTCTCAGCTCACTGCAACCTCTGGCTCCTGGGTTCAAGCGATTCTTCTGCCTCAGCCTCCCAAGTAGCTGGGACTACAGACGTGCACCACCACGCCTGGCTAATTTTTTGTATTTTTAATAGAGACAGGGTTTCGCCCTGTTGGCCAGGCTGGTCTTGACTCCTGACCTCAGGTGATCCACCCACCTCAGCCTCCCAAAGTGCTGGGATTACAGGCGTGAACCACCTCACCCAGTCTGACATACTTTTTAAAAAATTTAAATATGTGACTAAGGCGTCTTCTCTCCTGTTAATGGCTACCTGAGGTTTTGAGTTTGCAGAGTCCAGGGTCACATATTATTACGAAGGTCAGTAACGACATTGTTCTGTATATGGACTGTGGAAGTGACATGACTGTCCCACAACATACTGTATCTAGGTCCCCTGTAGGGCAGGTATTTGTGAGATGACTAGACATAGGTATAGAGTATTTGAGTGGCACAATTTTTCTTCATGTCTAAATAGCCAACACAGAAATCAAACCCCCGTCTTCTGCCAATCCAGACGATGTAAACCAACTGAGCTATCCAAAAATAATTTTGGTTGATTATGTATTTATATGTAATTTGATGACTATTGCCTCAAATGTACTTCAATAGAATGGTACCGTGGCTGTGGAAAAGTTTGACCATCCGTGAACTTTCCTTTTTTATTTTTAATTTTTAATGACCAAAACAAAGCATCTAAAACCGCAGCTTCTGGAAGAACACTTGCTCTTGCCTGCCTTGTATCTCTCTTCAAACTTGACCTTGGCCTCTCGTCGGGCCTTTCATTTCAGAGTGGGATCTCTGAGGACATCCTTATTGATGACAGTGTTGTCCAAGGGGATATCCACAGAGTACCATGTGGGCATCAGGTGATTACAGTTATAAACTTTCACAAAAGACTTGATCTTTGACCTCTTGGCCATCTTCTTCTTGCCCATGGCAGCTGTCACTTTGCAGGGATAGCGGTCAGTTCCAGCCACCAGAGCGTGGCTCCAGGGGCGATCTGAGGTGCCATCATCAATGTTCTTCACGATGACTGCTCTGCCTCCAGAGTAGCGATCAGCCAGGACAAGCAACACTTTCCCAGGTTTCATGAACTTGCCCATTTCAGCAGCAACCACTCCAGCCTACAGCAAAAAGGAACTTTCCGTTTTTTTTTTGTTTTTTTTTTTGAGATGGAGTCTTGCTGTGTCGCCCAGGCTGGAGTGCAGTGGTGCGATCTCAGCTCACTGCGACCTCTGCCTCCCAGGTTCAAGCAATTCTGCTGCCTCAGCCTCCTGGGTAGCTGGGATTACAGGTGTGTGCCACCATGCCTGGCTAATTTTTGTGTTTTTAGTAGAGACCAGGTTTTATCCTGACCTTGTGATCCAACCCACCTTGGTATACCAAAGTGCTGGGATTATAGGTGTGAGCCACTGTGCCTGGCCTCCTGTTTTTTTTTTTTTTTTTTTTTTTTTTTTTTTTAGTGACAAGGTCAAACTCGGGCACCTGGCCGGGGGGGCAGGGGGCAGTGGTACAAAC
>CAUYLG010010632.1:0-98818 GCA_963573385.1 Cacajao melanocephalus | reverse complement strand
GCCGAGACTCTCGGCTGGGGCTTTGGGAACAGCAGGGTCACATCCCCCACACTGTGGGCTGTCAGCCTTCTTTGCTCCGAAACCTTGAAGCTTTGCCTCTCTGAGCCTCAGTTTCCTCCTCTTCAGAATAGGAGCAGTGATCGCTCTCTCCTATTTCTGAGGCTGGCTGAGGATGCTGACAGGATAGTGCTGCAAAGCACTTGGCGTGGTGCAGGGGCTGGGTCACCCCCGGGTGACATCCCTCCGTGTTACTCTTATGGTGTTTTCATCTCCATTGGGACTTCAGAAGGGCCGGAGCTGGCCCATACGAAACGGACAGCACAGTGCCGGGCACCTAGCCAGCTCTCGGGGGTCTGTGGGGGTTTCCTCCTCTGCGCCGACCTCTTCCTTCCTGGGGCTTTCCTGAGGACTCAGAGGAGGGCTGCGGTGGGGAAAGCTTGAAGCTCAGGGCCTGGCCCAGATGCACCCCTCTCCCTCCTGGCTCCTGCCTGCAGCCTGGTGGGCGTGGAGCTGCATTTACTGACCATGTCAGGGCAGACCTAGCCTCTTTGTGGGTCCATGGGTGAGGCCCCAGGGCGTCATGGAGCCCCCACCAGCCTAGATCCAGGGCTGATGGACAGGTGCTCTTGGAGGGAGGCTCCGTGGCTGCTGCTCCCATCTATCGGCAGGGCCGCCACAGCCCAGGTAGGGGGTTCTCGGCACAAACGTCGCTGAGTGTGGTCTCGGGAGACAGCAAGCTCCCTGTGTTTCGAAAGCCCCAGCCCTGCCCAGACTCTGGCCCTGGGCTACTGCCAGGGACGCCTGACCCAGGGGAGCCCCCGGCATTCATGCTGGGCAGCCCAGCGGGCAGGATGCACCCCCACCCCCCACCGCCCAGCCAGCCACATCACTCCTCCCTCCCTAGGTCCCCAGCTCTGCCCATGTCAAGCAAAAGTGGACAGAAAGGCCACTGTGTAGGAACAAGCCAAAAACCCTCCCTGCCCCAGCCTCCACCTCCAAAAGAGGCTTCACTTGCCAGCTGTTTAAAGGTTCAGTTTGAGCGTTCGAAGTCAGGAGAGGGAGAACAGGCTGGTCCCGGGACGCTGTTGGGGAATCAGCAGCAACCTAGGGGCTGAGGGAGTCTGTTCAAGTCGGGCCGCTCCGCCCCTTCCTGGCTCCTCTTACAGAACTCGATGGTGAGGGATTCCTGGGGAAGAGAGGCAGAGGCAGGCCCAGGGCTCTGCTCCGGACCCAGCAGCCTCAGAGCCCACGGCTGCCTGCAGCAGTCAGACCCTTGCTCTGCTTTTCTGCCCCGTGCTCGGCCCCATCCTCCCCAGAGGCTGGAGAGAGCGTTGTGTGCGGGGCAAGTGCCTGCTCCTGGCAGGAAGGAAAGGCAAGAGAAGGGGTCTGTCACCTCCCGGCCCCTCCTCTTTCATCTGCTTGGAGTTCCTTCTCCCTGGTTTGAAGCGTTGGTGTGACTGTGCCCGTGCGACACATGAAAAGGCTCTGGGGTTTATTTATTTCTAGCTCTGGGGTTTATTTCTATTTCACTTGGCTCAGGGGGATGCAAAGATGGTCTGGTTTGGCAGCTGCCTGCAGGGAGGACCTTGGGGTGTCCACGAAAATCAGTGTATGCTTTCAAAGAAATCAGGCAGAGGAAAGGAAATTGGGGGGCGGTGCTGGGAGGAGCTCACATTCCCTCCTCTGGGTAAGGGGAGGGGTGGGGGCCCAGAGTGACTGGGACAGGCGAGGGAGGCAGACGGCAGGAAGAGGCCTGAGTGAGGAGGCTGGCTCTGAGCCTCTCTGATCCACTCTGTGAAATGGGCTTCCTCTGTCCACCTGGGGGGCCGGCATGTGAGGGAGACAGGGCCAGGAAGTAGGAGCAGCCACTTCCACGCAGGCCTGGGGCCTTCCTGGGCTCTGGGGAAGCAGGGGCATCCCCCCACCTCCCCGTTCTACAGACTTGGAGACTGAGGCTTACAGAGGTGGCCTGAGCTATGTCGGGGGCAGGACAGGGCTAGTGTCAGGGGTATGTCTCCAGCTTCCCAGATGCTCAGGCACCCCTGCTGAGGCTCACCAGGGCACCTCGCTCGGGCCCAGTTTGCTTCTGGCCCTCTTAAATATCTGGGCTAGACTCAGATGTGAGCATGGTGAGGATTCTCTCATCTCAACCTCACAGCCCGAGGCTGAGGCACAGGCGTGCTGAATACCGGGGCTGTCAAGGCGAAGGAGTTGGCACAGAGAGGTTAAGACCCTCATCCAAGCTCACACAGCCACTGTGTGGAAAAGGCAGGAATTGAAGCCAGTGCTTCCAACGCCAGTGCTTCCTGCTCCTCACCCGACCACCCGACTCCGCCTCCCCAGGCCCCGCTCTGACAGGACCCCAGGCCGTGCGTCTCCCCTGCTCATGCCAGCGGGACCCGGCTTCCCGGTTGTTATGGTGTCTTCTGGGTAGACTCCACGGGTTTCCCTCCTCCTCCAGCTCAGGCCGAGCCCAGGTGCAGAGATTCACCTGCTCACGGTTTTCTTCCCTCCCGTCTCCCCGGGGTCTGACAGCAGCAGCAGCAGCAGCAGCAGCAGCAGCAGCAGCAGCCCATGCCCCGCAGCAGCCAGGAGGAGAAAGATGAGAAGGAGAAGGAAAAGGAGGTGGAGAAGGAGGAGGAGAAGCCGGAGGTGGAAAACGACAAGGAGGACCTCAAGTAAGGCAGCCCGCTGTCCCCGGCAGGTCCCAGCCCCTGACCGACCCCAGTGGCACACGGGCCTGGGGGACCCTTTGTAGACATGGGTGGGGCATCTACCCATTGCCTGTTAGCAGGGGGAGGCCTTTCTGCTCGTCTGCCCCTGACGGCCCCCTCCGGAAGCCCGCCCATCGCCCTCCTCCTCCTCCCTGCGCCCCCCTCTCCTCCGCCCTCCCTTTCTTCTTCCAACCCTCTAGAGACTTTAGAGACTGATAGCTCATTTGAGCTCTACTCCTGAGCTAATAAATCCAGGCAATGACTTTGGAACTCTGCCTCCCGCCGCCTCCTGCTCCTCGCCTCCTGAGGTGCCAGGGAGGGGGAAGGGGGGAATCAGAGGCGCTCCTGGAAGGACTAGGTGTGCAGGCGGCTGCTCTCACCTTTAGAATTATCGATGGCAGTGTGAGTTCTTGCAGATCAAGGCACAGCCTCGCTGCGGGGGCCGTGACAGCCTCCGTGCCTGCCAGGGGCTGCGGGAGCACAGCCAGCTGGAGAAAGGGGGCTGGCGCGACTTAGCGCCAGGTACCTGTGATGGGCTTAGGAATCTGGCTGCAGAGAACATCTGGCTTCCTCACCCCCGTCTCCCAGACGCTTCCAGCAAGGGCCTTTCAGGAAGATGAATGGGAAGGCGGAGGTGATCCATCTGAGTCGCCCGCAGTCAAGCTCTGGTATCGAGGTCGCGTGCACCCCCACACACCTCGGCTAGGCCTGCATGAAACCAGCAAGAGGATTTCCTCCTGCGATGCCTCAGGCACCTCGTCCCTTGATAATACTGAAGGCCAGCAGATTGCCTGTTACAGAGCCTCTCTGGAAACAGCTCCTCTGTGGCGAATAAAATGGCCTTGTAGATTGCTGCCAGCCCACACTCCCCTTCAGTTCACCAAACAGTCTTGCAGACAGTTCATATCTCTCTCTTTGGTGCATAAAATGGTGTTGCAGCTGGCCACCAGCCCAGAAGAAAGTAACCTTGCAGGAAAGCTCCTAGTACCTCCCATTTGGGGAATAAAATAGTCAGCCGGTTAACTACCTGTCCACATGGCCTTAGTGGTGAATTAAGTAGTGGATAGCCCAGGTTACACACCCTACCCTTTTTTTTTTTTTTTTTTTTTTTTGAGACAGGGTCTTGTTCTGTCACCCAGGCTGGAGTGCAGTGGTACAATCACAGCCCACTGCAGCCTTGACCTCCTGGGCTCAAGCGATCCTCTTGCGTTAGCCTCCCAGGCAGCTGGGACCATCGGCATATACCACCACGCCAGGCTAATTTTCTGATTTTTTTCTTTTGTAGAAATGGGGTCTTGCTATGTTGCCCAGGCTGGTCTTAATTAAACTCCTGGGCTCAAGCGATCCTCCCAGTTTGGTCTCCGGCGTGCTGAGATTACAGGTGTGAGCCGCCACGCCCGGCCGCAACTCCCTTTTGATAATAGCATGGCGTTGTACTGCCGGCTGTACTCCCACTTCCGGTGAACAGAGAGCCCCTGCAGCCCACCCCAGGCAGCCTCACCCCGGCCTCTCCCCTCTTTCTTAGAGTCTGTTAGTGCCACGGCTGGCAGCCAGTGCAGATCCAGCGAAAGAAATGGTCTCCTCCCGTGGCTGTTTGATTTCCCGGCTTGAGCGAAACCATCCTGTCTCCCCTCTCTGGCCTGCAGGGAGAAGACAGACGACACCTCAGGGGAGGACAACGACGAGAAGGAGGCCGTGGCCTCTAAAGGCCGCAAAACCGCCAACAGCCAGGGGAGACGCAAAGGCCGCATCACCCGCTCGATGGCTAATGAAGCCAACAGCGAGGAGGCCGTCACCCCCCAGCAGAGCGCTGAGCTGGGTGAGCGGGTGCCAGGGATGTGGGTGGGGCGGCTGGAGACATGGCGGGTTGCGCCCGCATGAGAGTTTCGTGCAGTTTGAGTTGATTGGCAGCAGGCCGAGGGGTTGGCAGAAGTCGTGGTTGGGGTCAAATCCCAGCGTTACCTACCGGATGTGCTGTGTGGCCCAGAGTGAATTCCCGAACTTCGCTGTGCTTCTGTGTCCTCATGTTCTCAGTGGGAGAAATCGGGGGTTACCTCCGAACATCGGGGGAGAGCTGTAGTCACTTGCTAGTGAGAAGTACCTAGAACAGTGCCCGGGGTGTAGGAAGAGCTCAGTGGCTTCAACCACGGTAATTTCAGAGCAAGGAGATGTCACATAAGAATCCCAGTGACCGGTTCTGGAGGTTTTGGTTGTCATTTTTAAAGTAGAAAATCTGGCCACACTTGGCCCAGGTTTCCATGAGGCAGCCGTTGTTGGGAGCCGAGTAACCACCACCCCTTCTTAGAATGTCATGGGCTCTATTTGTCCCCACCCAACCTCCACTCTGGTAGGTGTCTAGGTTTGTACCTTCACTTCCGTCGGCCTCAGTTTCCCCTTCTGTTGAGAAGAGTGTTCATCCCTCACTGCCCTCCCAGAAAGTGGAAAAAAATAGATGATGTGAGTAGCAGTTCCCAAGATTCGCCACGGGGGGCAGCAGTGTGCATCTGTTGTCTCCACTTGGTTTAGCTGTTAGGGTCTAGCCCTCAAGCCACTGTGGGAACTCACCCAGGGGCCCCAGCGCTCAGGCCGAGGCCCCACCTGCCAGGGCTCATCCTGAGTGTGGAGTTGACAGAGACGATGCTTCATCTCCCACAGACCCCCACTGTCCCCCACTGGGGTCCGGGTCGCGCACCTGTCTCTTCCCATAGGAGGTAGCGTGGACCTGTTTCATAAATGGGCCACTCGAGTCTCAGAAAGGGAACGTTGCCTCTCTAAAAATCTCAGTGTCGCTGGGATTCGAACTCAGCCCCATTGGCCACAGAGCCTGTGCAGCTCCTGTAGGCATTTTCCAGCCGCCCCTTGATGGCAGTGTACTGAAGGCCCAGGGTCGAAGGGTGTTCTTTCTGCTTGATCTCTGGGGATAGTTCTCTCAGACCCAAGGCTGATGCTGGGGGCTTGGCTGCAGGGTGGAAAACACACTCCTGGGCCTTCCACCGCTCTTCCGGCACCTGGCACCCCTGGCTTCCATAGGCTTCCTCTGGGGGTCCTGTGGGGAGGAATGGGAGCATCAGTGAGGTCCTGAAGAGGCCCAGCTATGGCCGCAGAGATGGGGGAGGCAGGGGTGGCTCTGGCCTGTCAAGGGTCATGGGGCTGCCCATGGGGTTGAGGGCCCTTTCCCCTTTCCTGCTGGAACCTTCCTGCAGTCCTCAGCCAGCCTTGATTGGACACACACTGCCTGGTGCAGTTCCAGGCAGTGAGTCCATGAAGCTGACGTCCCTCGCACCCACTCCTCACGAGTCTTAAGCAACTGGAAAGGAAGGACCAGGGCTCGTATCCAGGGGAGGTTGGCGGACAGACCCAAAAACAGTGCCACAGCAGAGATGCGGCCGCCTCCGGCTGACCCCAAGGCCAGGCGGTGTCCCTTCCCAGTAACAGCAGAAGCCCCTCCTCGCACTGGATGACTGGGGGATGTGAAAATTGCCCTCTGGAGCAGGGCTTCTCCACCGAGGGCGATTTTACTCCCCCCCGGGGGGCGCCTGGCAATGTCTGTGAACAGTTTTGATTGCCATAGTTGGAGGCGGCCACTGACAGGCAGTGTGCAGAGTCTGGGGCTGCTAAGCGTCCTGCAGGGATGGGACAGCCTCACAATAGTGGAAGAGCTGGGCTCCGAGAGGGTCCTCGGGCAGACAAGGTCCGGGCCCACCTGAAGCTCACTTCCCACTGTCACCAAGTCACCAGCTGACCCCCTTCCCAGCAGCATGCAGACAAAAGCAATCATGGTCAAGGCCCTTGACTGCCTCAGTTTCCCCATCTGTAAAATGTGATTGCTGGTGCCGTGACCTCAGTGGCTTGTGTGGAGGTTGGCCCCGACCAGCAGCACGCGGGACTGCCCAGCACAGCACCGGCCGCCCAGCATAAGGGCTCAGGAGTCAGGCGCCACTGTGGGTACTGGCTGGGGAGGGGTGTCTGAAACGTGGCCTTCTCATGGGGTTGAGAGCCGTGGGGTGACACCGTCAAGGCCTGGTCCACTCCCTCGCTGGCTCAAAGGAGAGAGAGAAAAGTCCAGAAGGCAAAGTGCCTCCTCTCTCGGCTCCTGCCAATCACCTGGTATCTTCGTTTTCAGCCTCCATGGAGCTGAACGAGAGTTCTCGCTGGACCGAAGAAGAAATGGAAACAGCCAAGAAAGGTGAGGGGCATGTGGCAGCTTTCAGCCTCCTTGGTTTGCATCCAGAGCGCCTGAAGCTTGTGGGCTGGGGCGGATGTTGACACGTTTGGCCTTGAACCACAGGCTGCGGTGAGGCCTCTGGTGAGGCTCTGGTTCCGGGCTGTTCTCGGGTTGGTCACCCTGGAGCCTCAGTTTTACCCTCCAGAAAATGGGTCTGTGCAGCTGCACTGTCAGGCTTGTCTTTGTGACTTGGGGGCATAGCTCAGAGACACGCAGCTGGTGCCGTGCGTGTAGTCAGCAAGTGGCTTCTGGGTGATCTCTGTGGCCAGCCCCTCTTGGCCTTGGGGGCAGAGCAGCAGCAGCACACCTGGGTGACTCAGGACAGGCAGAGCTTGCTGGTGATTATCTGGGTAGAGTCCTGGGGTCATGGAGCCCTGAGGCAGAGCCCAAAGTCCCCAGCCTGGGCTCAGGTGTCCTGGGGCTTTGGGAACCGATCTGGTTTGACCATCCCAGTCTGGTTCCAGAGTGGATGGGGACACCCGAGCTGTTGAGGACAGTCGTGGGAGTGGCTCACATGGCAGGGAGCCAGCACGTATTGGTACTTGCAGCAGAAGCCATTCCCAGTTTGCAGGCGGCCTTGCGATGTGCAGTGCGGTGGGGCTGGGGTCCAGCACCTCTTGAGCCAGAGCCCCTCTCAGCTGTGCGACTCCTGGCCAAGTCCTGTACTTCCCAGCACTGTGACCTGCCTCTGGGCCTCAGTTTGCCTGTCTGTTAAGTGGGAGAGGCGTCCTGGTTGGCTGTGCGGAATCAGATAAACCCGGGTGAGGACCCAGGGTGGGCTGGGTGGGAGCGAATCCCCTGCCTCCCTCACCCTTGCCTGGGGCAGGGACTGTCGGGGCAGGGGTGTCGCTGGCAGCACTGCTGAGGCCGGGGCGGCACCTGGCTCCCACGGTGTGCGCTCACTCTCCATTATTTACGACCCGGCCGTGAGAGGGGGGTCCTGCTCCTGTCCCGTCGTGTCCCTATTTGTGGATGAGGAGCCGGGGAGCAGAGGCCAAGGAGTGCCACGGGTTCTGGAGCTGGTGCGTGGGACCAGGAGCAGGCCTGGCCCCCCCCCGCCCCCGCCCGTGCTTGGTCCCGTGGCCCTGCTGGAGTCGAGGCCATCTGTGACGTGCGGTTTCATTGTGCAGAGAGTTCCAGGTCGTGACTTACAGAGGGAACAAAGGGCTTTTATAGCGAGCGCTCTGGGCACAGAAGAGCAGGTGTGTCTGGACCACGCAGCTCCTGGACCCAGCCCTGCCCTCCACTGTAGTTGCGGGGGGTTGCTGAGGGTCTCCACAGCCCTGAGAAGACCCCCCAGCCCCTGCCCTCACCCTGGCACACTTCCCTTCCACTCAGAGCTCCTCCAGGGGCACTCTACCCTCCACCCCACAGGCTGGGGTGGGCCGGGACCCTCTCACCACTCAGGAAGGAGGGCTGCCTGCTGCTGCCGCGGGCCGGGCTCTGTGTGGTAGGGAGAGGTGTGCCGACGGGGCCTGGGCACTGTCTCCAGCTGGCAGGGCCTGGGCTGCTGTCAGCCCCCAGACATGCCACCTTGTTGTTTTTCTGTCTTTAACATCCACTTGGTGGTTTCTGGTGTGTATTTCACTATAGGCTGCAGAAGAAGCTTTATTGAAATTGTGAGATTCCCCGCCTCCATTTAATTTTGATATGATACACGTAACATGAAGCACACCATTCTAACCACTGGAAAGTGAGCATCTCAGTGGCATTAAGTGCATCTGCATTCGTGTGCAGCCCACACCCATACCGCTGTCTAGCTCCGGAACTTTTTCTCACCCCAGATGGAAATCCCACACCTATTAGCAGCCCCTCCCAGGCCCCGCCCCAGCCAGCCACCCCTGGCTGCCACTAATGCACTCTCTGCCTCTGCGGACCTGGCTGCTCCAGGCGTTTCCAATGAATGGAATCCTACAGCGAGTGGCCTTCTGTGCCTGGCTCCTTTCTCAGAGCATGATGGGTCTGGGGCTCCTCTGAGGAGCTTTGTACGGCTCACCCAAGAGGACCACGTTTTGTCGGTCGTTCATCTCTGGGGGCATGCGGGTTGTTTCCATGTGGCTGTGGTGAATAGTGCTGCTGTGAGCATTTGTGTAGAATTGTATGAGATTTTTAATCACACATGAGTCCCTGGGGGCTTAGCCCATTTGCTGGGAGGTCGCCCAGAGCACCCCCCATCGGAGGACTCTGTGTGGATGCCCCCAAATGACCAGCTAGGGTCCTACTGCTTCTCCATCCACTCTCATGTCTCCTGTTGTCACCACCCCTGTCACCGGTGAACCCCCCCTTGCCCGAGAACTGGGAGACGGCGCCTGCCCTCTCTGCCTTCTGGAAGGGCAGATCCGAGGCTGGGAGGACGGCCGGGGATGACTCACCGGCGGAGAAGAGCCTGTGTCCCACCGTCTCAAGGTTGGGTCCTCAGTGATGACAGTGAGCTCATCCGGGTCCTGCCCGTGGAGACACAGTGAGTCCCCTGGGGGCCACACGCACGGAGGCCCTGCTCAGTGACATTTGTAATAATGCCGTGAGCAGCAGAGTGCTCGTCTGCCATGAATTACAGCAATCTGGACAATTACCGCTCAGGGTGGCTGCTGATGGCCGTGTGTTACAGGCAGAGGCAGGGGGAGCAGGGTTGGGGCTGGGAGGCAGGTGCCGGCGGCCCTCAGCAACTCCTCCATAATGGGTCAGGGTGGTGAAGCTAGGAACGTTCCGGAGCCCCCGCCCAGAAAATCCAGAGTTAGGAAAAGGGACTGGAGAAGCGGCTCTGGCTGAGGCAGGTGGTCTCCACCCATCCTTTGCCCATCATGGCAGGGGCATGGTGCCTCACCCTGTGTGGGCGGGGGCACTCAGGAATGATCAGCCCCCACCCCTCCCTTGGGGAACCTGGGCAGATGGGCAGCTAGGTTTCCCCAGGGCCTTCAGACCCCAGCCTGCCAGAAGCTTCTGGAAGACGCTAGCAGCCTGGCTCTAGAGGATGGGCGGCAGAGGGACCCGAGCCTAGGGAGAAACCAGGTCTCAGCCCCTGGATGTTCCAGCTGTGTGACCTTAGGCAAGACAGCCAACCTCTCTGTGCCTCAGTTTCTTCATCTGTACAGCGGGATGCAAGGAGCCCCCATTGCGTGTTTCCTATGGCTGCCATAGTGAAGCGTCACAAACTGGGTGGCTTAAAATAAATGTATTCTCTGTTCTGGAGGCCAGAAGTCCAAGTTCAAGGCATCCGAGAGGCCGCATTCCCTCCAGAGGCTCTGGGGGGAGCCTGCCTTGCCTCCTCTAGCCCCTGGTGCCTGCTGGCAGCCTTGGTGGACCTTAGCTGGTGACTGCGTCACTCCAGGCTCTGCCTTAATCTTCGTGTGGCTTTCTCCCTGTGTGCTTCTGTCCACATTTCCTTCTTCTTGCAAGGACCCCGCCAATCCAGTATGACCTCAGGACCACCCCCAATCCAGTATGACCTCACGTTGACTTGATCACATCTGAAAGCATCCTTTTTCCAGATAAGGTCACATTCATATGTTCTGGGGGACGTGAAATGTTTGGGTGACACTCTCCAACTCAGCACACCCACCTTCTTGGGGTTTTGGTGAAAGTACACAGAACAGCTGAGGGCAGTGCCGCCTGGTGCATACCGACCTCCCCGGCGCTGTGTAGCTACAAGCAGCTGCTTAGCCCCCTGACCTTGGCCTGCACGTCTGTTTCGCCCTCAGTTTCCCTTGTTCTCTCAGAGGAGGCAGGGATGCTGCCTCCCAGGGGTGCTTAAAGATGGAGCAGGCCACGTAGGTATAGTCCTTGGTATGTAGTAGGCACTCAGAGTGGCAGGTCCTCAGCTCAGGGCAGAGTCTCCAGACCCTACTTCGTAGGTTTGGGTCCCAGCTCTGCCTCCTGCAGAGTCTGACCCCTGTTACTCAAATGAGGAAACCCAGGCCCAGAAAGGCTTAGTGAGCAGCCTAGGGTCACACAGCTGTGAAGTGGTAGAGCTGGGATTTGAACCCAGGCCCTCTACTTGGAGAGTAGGAATGGGATTGGTGTGAGGACTGAATGAGTTAGTCTGTGGGCCAAGCTGTCGACCAGACAGCAAAGGCGGAAAGGCACAATGCCCGTGGCAGGGGCAGGGTGGCCCTGTGAGAAGTGGCTGAAGCCCAGAAGGTAAAGGGGCCACCGGGAGCCTGGCCTTGCCAGTGTAGGGTGGGGTTTAGCTATTACTGTAGAGCGTGGGAGGCCTCTGGGGAGGGGCTGGGGACATGATGGCCGCAGGGTTTCTAGTGGGCAGGTGAGTGCCTTCCCTTCTTGTGGCTGCCTGACCTGGAGGTTATGCTGCCTGGGGACTGAGCATGTTCAGGAGGCAGCTTCCCCAGGAACCAGGCAGCCCTGGGGAGCTGGCCGCCTGCCCTCGGGCCCAGCGCCACGAGGGGAGGGAGGAGCAGGGCCGGAGCGGGGCTGGGATGAGGGACACGGTTCCCCTGGGAAAGGTCAGCCTGGTCTGGCTTGGAGGCCCAACCCAGCTGTGCAAGAGGCCCGCGGCTCTACTGGCAGCTCCAGCCCTCTTCTCTGGCGGGCAGAGGACCTGTCATGGAGAGGTGGGGAGGCTCCCGGCCACACCATTGTCACACCATTCTGGACCAGGAATGGGCTCTGCCCGCCTCCGGGCCACCAGTCCTTCCCAGCCTCCAGGGAGCAGCCCTCAGTGGGAGGACATGTGAGTCCAGGCCCTGGCAGCTCCCGGTGAGCCTGGGCAGACCCCAGAGGTCTCCACCAGTAAATCCAGCCACCTGGCCTAGTGTCCTTGCCACTTCTCACAGGAGTAAGGCCGGAACCACTAATTGCTGTGCCTAACGGGCTTTTATGGATGAAGCGTCTAAGGCATGAGAGGGGGAGGGGCGAGCCCCCAGCCCCAGAGTCTGGAGGAGCAGGACCTCCTCCACGACGTGTCCCCTGGGAAGGCCTTGGGCTGTGCCCACTATAGGCCCCCAGGAGAGGAGTGCCTGCGTGCTTGGCTGCCCAAATGCTTCCAGTGGGGCTGGGCGGGCCAGCAGGCGTGCTGCTGCTCCTGGGATTGGGTCTGCCAGCTGCTTCTTGGTGCAGCTGTCCACCAGGGCCAAGCAGGAGGCAACACCCCGAGGAGGGGCGGTAAACCAGGGAGGATGGTGCGTGGTGCGGTGCCTCAGGGCTCGCGTCTAGCGGACTGTCACCATGTGTGGTCTGGAGATAAACCACTAGGGAGGATGTGTGTCTGGGGCTCAAACAGCCTATGGCGATGGTTTGGAAGGAGGAGAAAGTTGGGGTTTCTGCAGGAACTTGGGGTACAGCCAGACACAGGGGCAGGGTCTGGATCACACTCTTGCTCCCGTCAGCACCCCTGAAGCTGAGGTCAGGCCTCCACCAGCCCTGCTTTCCTCCCAGGGGAGACCCACGAATCCGCATCCACATGGCTCCTGGCTCAGGGAAGGAGCACCTGGCAGCTGATGCGGTGGTAATGATGCCTGTCGTCACGCCATGTGGCTGACGCTCACGAGCGAGGCAGGCCCCCCACGCGCGTGTGCACACATGCACAAATACACATGACTTCTGCTTTGCACAGGAGGAGACCTAAGGCCCGAGGGAGAGCCGGGGCTCACGCAGCACACCGTGGCTGGCCCCGGGCTGGCTTCCCACTGTGCTCCTCTCTGTAGGAAAATGTGACATTGAAAGGTGTAAGGTGGCACTTCCGGAAATGGTAGGCGAGACGGCACCAGGTCCTACACAGGTGACTTTCTTTCATCTTAATGAATCCGAAGGTTTTTTTGAGAGCTAGAGAAGACGTAGCTGCTTCACGTCGTACCTGTGGTTTACGGGTGTAATTGCTGACGCGGAGGCTAAAGCAGATAGCAAGGCTGATTTCTGAAAGGATAGACGCGGAGAAGAGAGCGGCGGGGCAGGGGGGCACGTCCAGGTGTGATGTCATCCAGCCATCATCGTGATGGGAGTTCAGGACGGCAGGAGTTTGGGAAGTCCCGACGCGACATGCAGGGGGTGCCCAGCCTGTCAAGGGTGTCAACGGGGAGGCACCGTCCCTGTGGAATGTGCCCCCCCACCCCTGGGGCTTGGGGTTTCTGAAATGAGGAAGTGGCATGACTCAGGCCCAAGACGACTGGGTTCTTTTTCTACCAACTTTGATAGGGTTTTGGGCAGAAGATGTTGAGTTGCTCAAGGAGAATGGCAGGTGCTGGATGGGGCGGTGGTCGATGCACCCCTCTGGCTTGCCATCCATGAGTCTTCATGGAAGAGGCAAGAAACGTCAAGGCCAGAGGGGACTGGCTGGGGTGGGGAGAGCCAGTGTCTTTCCAGGGTGGGGGCTGACTTCCAGAGAGAAGAGCTGCGGCATCTCCAGACGCAGGTGGGGGGTGGTGTGGTGACCTCGGCGTCCTAGCTGCTGGTGCAGGTCTGCAGACCCTTGGAAAAAAGCAGCTTGGGGACATCTGAGCAGGGGCCGGGCCTCCCTGGGGGCCGGAGCACCTGAGCCAAGGAGGCTGAGTCCCGTCCCCCACGAGAACGGCTCATCACGGGCCCCCAGATAGCCCATGGGACACCGCCCCATGGGTGCTCAGAGCAGGAGCAGCCGAGTGGAGCCCCACGCACCCACTCCTGTGGCTGCCAGGCCCTTGTGCCTGGCTCTCTGCTCTGCGCCTGTGACTCAGACCTCCTGGCTGGACTTCCTGTCTTGGTCAATTTCACTTCCTAGTTCCTGCCTCCTGACTCTTAAGAACAAAACTTCTTCCTTAGAAATTAGAAGTGGGGTCGGGGAATCCAGACCACAGGGCATGGTGGCAGAATCTGCTCTCTCGGCCCTGGCACGGTGTGGGGAGCGTGTGCCTGGATGTTAAGGGGGACACCCCAGCCTCTTTTGGGAGGGTTCGGGGCCCTCTGCAGGGCTAAATCCACAGCCCTTTCCCTTTGCAAGCTCCTCACCGGGGACCCAGACAGGTAGCAAAGATGCCCAGGGTGCCCAGCAGGTCCCAGACACCTGCCAGTGAACGAAGTGGAATGAAGGAGCTAATTTCAGAGGCAGTAACAGCTATGGAGATGATGAAACCCTGAGATGGAGGGGTAACTGGGGGGCTCACTTGGGAGGGATGGGCAAGGAAGGCTTCTCTGAGGAGCTGTCACTTGAGCCAAGACCAGAGGGAGGACAGAGGCACATCTGTGAGGAAGCCATGGAGGCGGCCAGAGCAGCTGGTGCAAAGACCCTGGGGCACCGACGAGTGACCCAGGGAGAGGCTGGGCGAGTGCACGGAGCCGGCTCCGTAAGAGTCTCCTGGGCTATGCTAGGGCCTTTGGATTTTATTCCAACAGCTTCCGGTGGTCACTGGCAGATTTTAAGCAGAGGAACAATGTGATGGGGTTGGCATCCTTAAAAGCACACTGAGGCCTCCCCTGTAGAGGGTGGAGGGTGGGACTCAGGTGGAGAGGCCTAGATCCCTGATACCAGGGTTGAGATTTGTTGCCCTCCCCTGGCGTTGTGCCCCAGGACGAGGGCTGTGGGTGCAGGGACATTCCAGAGGCGCTTTTGCTCCCCGGGTTTTCAGGGGCAGAATGGAAGGGCTGGGGGTTAATGGGAAAAGCAGGTGAATGATCCCAGAGTCAGGGAAGTCAGTCGTGACCTGAATCTAGCTCCAAAGTTCAGCTCAGTTAACTTTCAACCTCCTGGGAGGTTCCTGGGCATTTCTGAAAGTGTTCCTTCACAGCCACAGGGGCTCTCAGAGGAGGACGAAAGAGGCGGCTGTGGTCCCAAGACTCTCCAGCAGCACAGGGCCCCTTGGGGACCCCAAATCCCCAAGCCCTTCCCCCTCCCCTAAATGGCTAGAGGTCTCATGTGCCCCCTGCAGATGCTCCTCAAATCCCAGGGGCCTGGAAAGCGAGGCCAGCCCTGCCCACCCAGCCCCCCACAGAGGCTCCCCCCAGAATTTGAGGCCAGCCCTGCCCACCCACAGCCCCCCACAGAGGCTCCCCCAAGAATTCGAGGCCGCACTTGCCCACCCACAGCCCCCCACAGAGGGCTCCATCGACCTTGGCAGCATCAGGCCAGGCAGGGGGCAGAGCTCAGGTGGAACTATCGCGGAGGGTGGGGGGACGGGGGTGATGGCGGAAGAAGCTGCTCCCCGTCTGCCGGGGGTGGAGAAGCTCTGTTTTTCTGGAACCCTCATCTGTTCTTACCACTGCTGACGCCGCCACCGCCGAGGATGGGGAGAGAGGGAGGGGAGCCAGTGCCAAGTTGGCCCGCCCCTTCTGAACCTGGGCCTCTGCCACACTCCCCCGCCCGCTGCGAGCCTCCGTCTGGAGGTCACATTCAGTCCTGCCGCGTCTTGCTGGGTCAGGCAGCAGGAAGATTAGAGCTGAGCTTGGCTGCAGGGGACACAGCCGCTCTGCTGGGCCTGGATCCTTGGGTTTTGCCCAGCCCGGGGGTCTGTGGGTTTCTGGCTGGCACTGCTGCTGTACTGGGCACGTTGGTGCCGGAGGAGCTGTGCATGCTGTGCCCCAGTGATGCCTGGCCCAGGGGTGCCTGGCATGCATCACTGACAACTTCCCGCCACCCACCACCCTCGGGGAAGGGCACCTCGTGCACCCACAGCGGCTTGGGGACGGCATCAGAGGTGGCAGCGGCCGCTGGAGGAGCCTCGGGCCACCACAGGCTGGCAGGCTTGCACGGAGCTTCCTCCCGCCCCTCTCCAGCCAGCCTCCGCCCGCCCTCGTCCCGCCCTCCCTCCCTCCCTGGCTCCCTCCCTCCCTCCCTCCCTCCCTCCCTCCCTCCCTCCCTCACCGTGGGACGGAGAAGGATGTGAGGCAGAGCTGAGCCGCCAGCAGACGCCAGCCAGGAGCCTCACAGAGCCGGCCACGGCTGCCCAGCCTGCCGGTCCACTTCTCTGGGCCCGCTCCCTGGGGCATCTTCCCAGCCCTATGTTTCCGGAAAACTTGGCCGAGGGGGAGACGCAGATGAGAGGATGTGAGTGAGTGGCCCCGGGGAGGGGATGGGGGGCTGTGGTGCAGGGACAGGTACCAGGACGTGGCCGTCAGGGATTTGAGGCTGGGCAGCTGGGGAGTCGGAGTTCCGGGCCCCTGGAGTGGATGGGGTCCCAGCCCCCCCTTTCCCTGGTGCCCCCTCCTCTCTCTCCCTGCTGGGCTGAGGCTGTCCTGGAAGCAGGGGTAGGACCTGGATCTGTGCCTGGGAAGGGGTGGGTCTGTGATGGTGTGTGCACAGGGGGTCTCCAGGTGGCCGGGAGCTTCAAGCTGGGTCTGGCAGGGTGGGCTCCAGGACCCAGGAGGGTGGAAAGTCCTTCTCCCTGTGCCCGACACCCTCTGCCTGGGCTTCCCACAACAGGAACCAGAGGAAGCCTGTGCCAGCCCGCCCCTACCCTGAGGCCCTGGCCGGTGCTAATGAGACACCCACTCTGGCCCCTCACATGGCAGTTAAGGAAACTGAGGCTGGAGAGCAGAAGGGCCGGCCGAGACTGCCACGAGCTCTGGCCAGGCGCCCGGGTGACTCTGCCAGCGCTCCTTTGGGAGGTGCATGTTTTCAGGAAGGACTGGGTGACCCCCACCCCCACTTCCATTCCCTCTCCTCTGCCCTCAACCCACTCCCACTGCCCCCATGACCGGAGTTACTTAGGGTCCCTAAGCCCCAGCCAGGCTCCCAGCCACCTCCTAATTTGCTGACTGAGTTTGGAAATGTCAACCTCCCCAGCATCGTCACCCCCACCCCCCAGCTCTCCATGCCCACCCCACCCTGCAGGCCCAGATGGGAGACCTGCCCCTCCCACCCTTTCCCACCCGGGTTCCGGGCCTGTGATCCCTCTGGCCCTCGTGTTTGCTTGGGCTCTCTTGGCCACGGCTGGGGAAATATAAATAAACGCACGGCCCCATCCGCCAGGTTCTGGAAGTGGCAGCTGCTGCTGGCGCGGGCAGAGGGAAAGGTCAGGGGCCGGTGCCACTTGATCCCACCCCCCAGCCTCCCCTTCTGCGCCTGTCCTTGAGGGACCCTGAGGAGCAGGCCGTGGGGCCACGTGGTTCCTGGGGCTGCCGCAGGCGAGCAGGTGGCCTGTCAGTCAGTGCCACCCCCACGCCACGGGGGCCAGAGAACCCAGAGGGCAGGAAGTCCAGGGTCCCACGCCCGTGTTGCCCCCTTCGCTGGTCCTCTGAACTTGGGTGAGTTGGCGGGACCCTCTGAACCAAGATTCCCCCGCTCCTGGCAATGGGAAAATGGTTACAGCCATGACAGCAAGGATGAGAGGGAACCAAGTCTTTGAAGGGCTTTGCAAACTCTGTGCGTCACTTGGCCATGCCACGGGGTGATGTGCTGATGTTTTTGCTGCTATTGTTTCATTTGCGTTATCAGAGCCTTGTGTACAGCAGGCAGGCAGCCGGCACATGCAGGCATGCATGGATGCATGGATGGATGCATGGATGGATGCATGGATGGATGGGTGAATGGATGGGTGGGTGGGCGGATGAATGAATGAATGACAGAAAATACCAACATAGACAGCTGCCCCTTGACTCCCCAACCCCTGCGCAATTTTAGCCGGAGCTTGGCTTGTAGCTTGATTTCATTCAAGGAAAATGATGAAAAACTTCATGATGGGAAATCTTTCATTAGAGTCCTTACAAGCGTAGCTCCAGCTCAGAGAGGCTGCGATGTCCCCAGCTCCGTGATTCAGCCTTGGGGCCCGCTGCCCTGGAGGGGCACTGTCTGGCCACACAGCCCCCTGAGGTCAGGAGCACTCCCTGTCTCTCCCACAGCCCTGGGAAGGTGGGCAGGCCATACCTGCACAGGCTGGCTGGGGCCACACAAGGTCATGCTGCTGGAGGCACAAGCGTAAATATAGAGCTGCTGGCCGGTGCCTGTGTCTGTGTGTTCGGCAGCTCGGGGACAGATGGGCCAGGACCGGGGCTCGGCTTCACGGGCAGCCAGTGTGGTAGGGGCCGTGTTTCTGCTGAGCCTGGTTTTGCGGCCTTGAAGCTAGAACCTGGGGGGCAGCTGCAGCTCCGGCCTGAGTCCTGGGGATGGAGGGAACTTTTTCCACGGATTCCTGGAGGCTCTCTTCCCACAGCAGGAGGTCTGTGAGGCGGGGAGAACCTCTTGGCGGTGTGGATTGGGGTTTGGGGGCAAATTCCAGCTGCCCAGCCAGGCCTGGTGGGCCCGGAGTCCCGAGTGGGCTTTAGGTGCCCTTAGGGAGCTTGGTCCTGGAGGCACCCAGTTGACCTGCGCCCAGAGGCTCTGGTCCCAGTCACCCCCACCCTGACCTCCACCCTCCCATCCCCTGCTCATCACGTCCCCTCCTTTTTCTGGGCCGGTGTGGCCGGAAAACAGCCTGTCTCCCGAGGCCTCGCCTGCAGCTGCGAGTGAGTGTCAGGGCTGGGTCACGGCGGCTGGGCCCTCCTGCTCAGCTGGGGGGAGGAGGAGAGGTGGGGCCTGGGCGGGGGCTGTGCATTCTGGACATTCACAGCCCTCTGGCCCCAGCCTCCTGCACGGTGGCCTCGGTGGGGCTTCACCTGTCACTCTTGGCTCCTCCAGCCCAGGCCCTTCCCGTGCATCCTGGCCTGGAGTCAAGTGACTGAGAAACCAGACCCCAGAGGCCAGCCCTGCCGCCCTCTAGCATCTTCCCCGCCAGGGGACACGGGTCCATCACTGTCTCTTCCAGAGGTCCTGGTCCTGAGCAGGGAGCCCCAGGCCATGGACGCAGGCCCCCTCTGCCTGCTGGGCCCAGCTGTCCCTCACCGCCCTCCCCTCACTGCCCTCCTCTCCCGAGACAGGCCTCCTGGAGCACGGCCGAAACTGGTCGGCCATCGCCCGGATGGTGGGCTCCAAGACAGTGTCGCAGTGTAAGAACTTCTACTTCAACTACAAGAAGAGGCAGAACCTGGATGAGATCTTGCGGCAGCACAAGCTGAAGATGGTGAGTTCCAGCCACGCTGTGCTTCCCGGGGGTGGGAGAGGGGCCCGGACCGCCCCAGGAGACGCCTCTGCATCCTGGGAGGCGTGGGCCGGGAGGGGCTGTTAGGCCGCCTCGTTAGGACTCAGCTTCTCGGGGTTCAAGCCCGGGAGTGCCCCAAGATGGCTGCGGGCAACGATGCTGCTGTGAGTGTCCCTCCGGGAGACGAGACAGACCAGGCCGCCCTCTACCACCCGCTCTGCTCAGACAGACACCTCTGGGGGCCCTCAGCCCCGGCTCAGGGCGTGGGGGAAGGAGCGCACTGGACCAGACTGACTCAGCCAGGAATTCAGGCTGTCAGCGCGTTGGAATGAGGACCCGGAGGCAGATGGTCCCTGAGCAAGCCGCTCCCCCACCCCATTTGACCTCACAGCTTTAGGGCTGCCATGCGGTGGGGGAAGGACAGGTCTAGGGCGCGGACAGTGGACCGCTCAGCCCTGTGTCCTGGAGGGCTTGAGGCAGGCCTGGAGGCTGAGATCCCCCCTCCTCCAGGAGCGCAGAGGCTCAGGCTCGCCTCACCGCGTGTGTAAATGGCCTCCAAGGAGCAGTCACTTCTTCCGCAGCTGTTTCTGGGAATTGTGGGAATTGAGGAGCATTTGTGGGAGACCTCTGCTGCTTTCCCTCCCTCCTTCTCCTCCTCGCTCCTTGTCTCCCTCCCTCCTTCCCTTCCTCCCTGCTTTCTCCCTCTTTGACACACTTGCCAAGTATTGTCCCCATTTTAGAGCTGGGGAAACTGAGGCTTAGCCAGGCTCATATGCAACTGAATTGGGATTTGAACCCACAGCTGTGAGATCAGCACGGACGCTCTGCATCGCTAGGCACATGTTTCCCCATCGATACAGAAACACGAGGGAGGGGTTGCGTAGCTCCCCTCCCCCGGGACTGACCCCTGCGCCCCCAACCATGACATCGGGCTGCCTTGTGCCTGGGTGTAAAGTGTGTGCAGCGTGTTCCAGGCAGGCCATGCTGAATTGCTCCTCCATGCAACCTTCTAAGGCCCAGAAAGGGTGAGCAGGCTGTGAGGTCACACGGCATGCAGTGGGAGGGCCAGGTATAGCCTCGCCCCGTTTGAACTCTGCCGAGAACTGTGCAGAATTTAAGGTTGTTCTTTCACCCTCACGAGTGGGTTCTTAGTGCGTCATGTGTGCGCACGGCCACTGGTGGCCCCAGGACTGAGGGGCACTGTCCCACGGCCCTGTGGTCAGGACTGAGATCCACCCTGTGTCCTCAGGGAGGCCCCTCCCCGTCACTTCCAGTTAAGCAGTGCTCTGCGTGCCCTCCACAGCGGCCCCTGGGATTTGTCCCCAGAGCTCAGGGCGTCAGGCAGCGCCCTCTTCTTCTGGATGCTCCAGGCCTCCTGGTTGGGTGTGGAGGAAGGCGTGGCATCGGGCTGAATGTGGGGACCTTGTCCCTAACACCTGCTGAGGTCCTTATGGCAAAGAGGGCCCACACCAGAGCAGCCTGGGGGCACAGAAGGGGGCCTGGGCCAGGGCGTGTTGTGGGCCATTAGCTCTGTCAGCCATGTCAGGTCTGTGGGGTGGTCCGTCGGGATGACCCGGGGCAGAGGTTTGGCCCTGAGTGTCTCCCCAGGCACAAAATGGGCCTCCTGCTCTCTCCCCAGCCTTCCCCTCCTTCCTTCCCTCCGTCCCTCTCCTCACCCTGCCTCTCCCTCCGGCGCCTCCTCCCCCGTCCCCTTGGCCTCACCCCAGGGCTCACTCTCAGTGACCACGGGTGTCTCCGCCCCTGCAGCCCGCTGCCCCGTGGCCTGGCTTTCCAGGCTTCTGCAGGGTGTGGCCCCACTGCACCCCCAGAGACCCCAAAACCTGAGAGAGTGGCTTGCAGGACCAGAGGCCCCAGCATGGTGGGCCGTGCCATTGGGCCCAGGGTGAGACTGGGGTCAAGGCCCAGCTTGTGGATTCAGGCACCCGTGTGACCTTGGGCAGTGGATTCAGCCTTCTGAGCCTCAGTTTCCCCATCTGTAAAGTGGGGGCATCATAGTTCTTCTCCATGAGGTCCTGTGAGGAGTGAACGAGTGATCACCTGTGAGGACCTGAGTGCCTGCCCAAACGGCCGTGCTCCGAGAGGGCCGGCTGTCCAAGCTACTCTTCCTGCTGTGGTTATTATTATTCTGTCCTGATGCCATCTCCCCGCTTCTCAGGGCTGCCTGAGGCCCCCTTGTGAACGGTGTGTGCAGGCACAGGCAAAGCGTGCTATGGGTTGGGAGCAGGACTGGGTCCCGGAGACCTGAGTTTGAATGTAGGCTCTGCCACCTACTAGCTGTGTGTGGCCTTGGGCAAGTGACCTGTGTGCTCTATGCCTCAGTTTCCCCATCTGTGAAATGGGGGCAGTAATGGAACCCACTTCAAAGGGCTGCTGTGGGAATGCAGTGGGTAGCTGCCAGTAGAGTGCTTAGAACGCAGCCTCGTATGCCCCGGGCACTCTGCTAGTGAGAGCTGTGACGGTGCAGGTGGTGGCTCGCTCGTGATTGATTAATTGATTCATTCATCCATCCATTCATTCAAAGAGGCATTCCAGAAGGATGGTGAAGAGCCAGGCTTTGGAGCTCATGGCTTCACACCGCAGCTCTGCCACTTAATGACGGGGGTCCAAGGATACTGTGCTTCACCTATCCGCACCTCAGTTTCCACCTCTGTAAAATGGGGATAAGAATGGGACCCAGTCATAGGGCTGCTGAAGAACAAGCGTGTTTCTTTGTGTAAAGGGTGGTGCCTGGTCCTTGTTCAGCCCTCAGTAAGCGTCCAGTATTATCCTCAATGTCCATTCAGCAAGCCTATATTGAGCACCTGCTGTATCCCCTGAGGGCAGAGGCATGGATGGAGTTTTCCTGCTGGGCTGAGGAGCTGGCACTTCTTTAGTGGACTGTGGAGGGAGTAGGGGTCTCATCGAAGGATTCTGAGCCGAGACACAGCCCCCATCCAGGGCTGGACTCAAGGTAGGTCGTCCTAGTGTGGATGAAAGTGATTCTTGTCCGAGTGACACAGTCAAAGCCGATAAAGAAGGTGGCCCTTCTATCCCCTGACTATGAAGACTCCGCAGGCGTGGGCAGGAGGGGACCCTGACACCAGATAGGGACCCCGATAAGAATGAGTGATTTGGGAGTGTGGCGTTGGTTCTCGCTCCTGGCCAACCTCAAAGGAGCACCCTCATATTGAGGGCTGCAGAGAAAGCAGGGCAGGAAGTGGGCTTCAACCCGGGCCACCGTTCTTGGTGCAGTGGTGAGCTCCCCGTCACTGCAGTATGCAAGCGGGCCTCAACAGGAGAGGTGCCGCAGAACCCAGTGACCTCCACCTCCTGCCCCTTCCTGTGCCTTTCAGTCCCAGGGAGGAGGCATGTCCCAGTGAATCCTAAGGCAGTAACAGTCACCTCTGGCTGCTGGCCCAGCCCTGTCTGGAGTACAGGAAGGCATGTCACCCTTGGCCAGCGAAGGAAGGAGTAGGGAAGCAGAGGGTCAGTGGGTGTCCCCTCCCGCCTTGCACCAGGCCTGGCCTGAGTGTGGCCGCAGGCGACGTCAGCAGGAAGCAAGATCCGGCGGCCGGCCGGGCGGGCGGGCGGGGCATGTCCCGGAGTTATGTAACACTTGGCATCAGTGTCTTCTCTGAGGTTTCCCTCCCCCTCCTCGTGGCCGAAGGTTACCCTTTTCTCCCATCTGTGAATGCAGGCCCCTGGGGCTCAGCGTCCGTGTTTCTCAGTCTCTGTCCGCTCAGCCCTGGCCCAGCCATGCCTTGTTTATTGACGTTCTCTCTTCTACCTGAGGCTTCACAGGCCTATAGAGATGGTCCAGCCGGGACATATTTGAACCTGGCCTGCATTCAAATCTGGGCTCCTCAGCGTATGAGTTGTGTGGTCTTGGGCAAGAGTCTTTGCCTCTCTGAGCCGTTGTCCCTATCAGATTCATTCATCTAAAGACAGTTACAGAGCGCTTGTTCTGTGCCAGATGCTGTTCCAGGTATGGTGGGAATATGGTGGAGAACAAAGATCCCAGCCCTTGAGGAGCTGGGTCTAGTACAAGAAACAGGTTCATACATTCAGTTTCAGAATGGGGTCTGCAGATGCTGTGAGAGGAGGTCGTGGAAAGTGGTTGATGGCGAGGGCAGGAGGGGTGAGCTAATGATGGGGTGATCAGGGAAGACCACTCTGGTGTCTGAGCTGAGGCCTGAAAGAGGCGAGGAAGTGAGTTATGCAGATATCTGGGGGTGGGTGTCCAGGCAGAGAGAGGAACAGCCAGTGCGAAGGCTCTGTGGCTGGGGTATCGAGCAGGGAGGGCAGCGTGTTTGTAGCACAGGCCCTGAGGAAGGGAGGGGGACAGCAGCTTGGAGAGGCAGGCGGGGTCCAGGGCTGGATCACACGGGGCCGTTTGGATGGTGGGCAGGACTTGGGGGTCTTATCCAGGTGTTGGAGAGTTTGCAGCAGGTGGTGGCATGCTCTGATTTGCAGAGCAGTTGTGCAGATCCAATAAATTAATGCCAGAAACCGCCTGGCACATAGTAGGTGCCTAATAAATGTCAGTCATAATGATTGACGGCATCACCAGCATCTCCTACTCCACACGCACCTCCTGATCCCACAGTGCTGGACCACATGGGGCAGGATTAGCCGTAACTCTTGGGACTCCTGCTAAGACCCAGCCTTGTGGTGTTGGCACCATTCCCGTCCGCTGCCAGGCCTCAGAGACCCCTCCCCGCCAGAGAGACTTATACTCCAGGATGGTGGGCATCAAGGCCAAGCCGACAGGAGACCCCTGTTCCCTGTGAGGCTCTGAGTGTCTCCCACGTCCCAGCCACCACTGGGGCAGCTCAGGCATCCAGTCAGTCTCTCCTGAGCTTCTGTCTGCTAAAAATAGATTCGGGAAGCAGGGGGAGCCCTCAGCCACAGCTGCAGAACCCACATGCCACCACTTTCTCAGGTCCAGCTCTCCTGGGAGAGGCTCTGGGTTCGGGGCAGGGCTGAGGCTGGGCCCAGGATGGGTGCGGGTTGCAGAGCTGTCATCCCCACGGGCCCTGTGGGCACTGGCAGGGGCAGGGCTGTGGCCCTCTGGCCGACTGGCGGTGACGGAAACCGTGACTAACGGGCCAGCAGGCGCTTCCCTTTTCCTCCCTGCGTTCCAAGTGGCTGTGCTCAGAGGAACCCTGTTTTCTCAGGAAGAAGGCAGGACGGGAAGTGATCCCGCTCCCTGCCTGCGGCTGGGGCTCGGAGCCTGAGACCCCCTTTCCTCCCCTCCATGAGGCCCAGCTCCAGCCTGGCCACAGCGAAGGGCCGGGGTGGGCAGAGCCCACCTGGCACTCCCCCGAGAGCAGGCTGTATGGTCTTGATGTCCGCCTTTTCTTGGAATCTGGGTGCAGCGGCGCAGAGGGATGTGTGATTCCCTGTGATTGCTGCGAGGAGGTTCCACAGGCTGGGTGGCTTCAGACAACAGAGATGTACTCACTTCAGGGCTGGGGGCCTGGCGTCCGGAGCCAGGTGTCCGCAGGGCTACGCTCGCTGTCAAGGCTGCAGGGAGCCTCTCCCGCCTTCCCGCGGCTGCTGGCAGTTGGTGGCATTCCCAGCTGGTAGCTGCACCCTCCGCATGCACCTCTGCCCTTACAGGGTCGTCGTGTCCCTGAATCTGTGCTTCCCTCTCCTGCCAAGGCCGCCAGTCCTGCTGGGTTTAGGGCCCACCCCACTCCCGTGTGACTTCATCGTAACAAATGACATCTGCAGGATCCTGTTTGTAAATAAGGTCACAGTCTGAGGTTCTAGGTCGATGTGAACTTTGTGGGACACCCTCCAACCCAGTATAGGGCTCTTGGCTGAGATCCGCAGCCACCTCCAGGTGTGGCGAGGACTCGCCTCTTAGCAACCACAGGGGGCTGTGGCTGCCGCCCCTCCTGTCACACCAGGCTGCAGTGGGCATCCGCCAGCACCTGTCCAGTCCCCCTGGGAGTCCCCTTCACCTCAAGATGCTGCCTCCACGATGCCCCCACTCTGCTCTCTGCTATCTGTGCGTTCAAGCCCACGGAGGGTGGCCTTTCACAGTTGCTCAGCAAATCAGTCAACAAACACTTTCTGAGCCTCTGTGGCTTTTGCACCTGTGACTCCCTGCACCTGCCACTCTTGTCTAGAGCCGGGCCTGGCCCGTTCCCTCCACCATCAAATCCTAGCTTGAATGTCACTTCCTTGCAGAAGCCCTTCTGGACGGTTCTGTCAGGAGGAGCCCCTGCTCCGTGCTCTCTGCCCCACCCTGTGTACCCTGTGCAGCCTCTGCATGCTGCGTCTGTAAGGAGCACATTGCTGGTCTCCCAGCTGGCCAGCCTCCAAGGGCAGGACCTTGTCTACCCCATGCCTTGTGTCCCCACAGCCCTGGGGTGCAGAGCTGGGCACACAGTAGGTATTCTGTAAAGTTTCAGGGAATGAAACGCAAGCTTCCCAGGCTGGCTTGTTCCCAGGGGCTCGGTGGGAACAGTGGAGACTTGCATGCAAGGAAAAGCATCTTGTATTCATTCATTCACTCCACATGTGCTGATGAAGATGACGGTGTCCCCAGGAGGCGTGGCCACTTGCTCTGGCTGGGAGTGTCCTGAGCAATGTCAGGCAGGTTTTCTCCCGCTCAGGAATGATGTCAAGGCGGCCGAGGGGCCAGCCTTTACCTGGAGTGTATCTGGGGCTCCGTGGAAGAATAATCATGCTTGGCTGCCATGGTGGGGTGTGAGGGGGGACGGACGCCCTCATTACCATGTGGCTGGGATCACTGCCCCTCGCACCTGCGGCGAGGCCCGGCCATGGGGAGTCCCCGGGCTGACAGCCCAGACCCTAGCCCTGATCTGCTGCTTCCCTGTGCCCCAGGAGAAGGAGAGGAATGCGAGGAGGAAGAAGAAGAAAGCCCCGGCAGCAGCCAGCGAGGAGGCTGCGTTCCCGCCCGTGGTGGAGGACGAGGAGATGGAGGCGTCGGGTGCGAGCGGGAATGAGGAGGAGATGGTGGAGGAGGCAGAAGGTGAGGGCTGGCACGGCAGTGGCTGGCGGCTGTGGGTCCAAGCTCTGAGGGAGGGCGCAGCGGGAACTGACCCTGCCAGCAGCCTCCTCTCCCGAGTCATCTGGGTCCTTCTTAGAAGGGACCTCGACTCCCTGGAAGGGGAGGGTCCGGCATGCCAGGAACTCACCAGTCATGAGCACGAGGATGATGACCACCACAATCTCGAGAACAACCAGTTTCTCCAGAGTCCCAAGCCTCACTCAGCCCCTCTTACGCCTGTGAGTGCAGTCTCACGCTTGGGTGACCAGACATCTTGGCCAGCCCTGTGGGTGCTGCTGTCCTTCACCCTATCCAGTGTCACAGTCTAGAAAGAATTTACTTTGGAAAAGGGTTTGCTGTTGTTGTGTTGTGTTTTTGAGGCGGAGTCTCACTCTGTCGCTCGGGCTGGAGTGCCGTGGTGCGACCTCCGCTCACTGCAACCTCCGCCTCCCGTGTTCAAGCAATTCTCCTGCCTCAACCTCCCAAGTAGCTGAGACTACAGATGCGTGCCACCACACCCAGCTAATGTTTGTATTTTTAGTGGAAATGGGTTTCACCAGGTTGGCCAGACTGGTCTCAAACTCCTGACCTCAGGTGATCTGCCCACCTCAGCCTCCTGAGTGCTGGGATTACAGGCATGAGCCACCATGCCAGGCCCGGAAATCGATTTTTGACCGGAACTCTTTTACAAGGTAACCAGCATAAATAGAACCTATCAGTTAGTTGATAGATATTGTAAAAGTTATACGGTCATTTTTAGTGCCTCCTTTTACTCCCAAGCGTCCCTATTTGGGTGATAAATAATTCGGTCCCCTTCTTTGATGTCCCCGTTTTCTGTGTGGGGAAACCGAGGCTCGGGCACTTAAAGGTCTGGGCCCAGGTGCCCCGGGTACCATGGAGTGTGTTGGTTGCACCAGCCGTAGACTAGACGGATGCCCCGCCAGGTGAGTGCTACTGAAGAGAGCGCGTGGAGCCATCGTGTGCGTGGCTCTGGCAGGTCCCCCCAGTCCTCTCTGATGGAGGACTGGGACCCCACGAACTCCACTTCAGAGCCAGGGCTCGGGATAACACGTGGCTCAGCTTCATAATCAGTGTTTACAGACCCAGGAGCTGAATGCGGGCTGCCCACGCCAGGCCCTGCGCTCTCAGACCCAAGTCCATCCACCTCTGACCCCCACCCTGAGCCTCTGTGGGGTGACCGAAGGCCCCTGGAGACCCCCGCTCCTCAGCTGAGTGTCCCTTACTCTCCCTCCTGACTCTCTGAAGGAGAAGCAAGCAGCCTCCGTCCTGGGTAAGGCAGCCTCCTGCCTCCTGCCCCTGTCCGTGGTCCTTCCTGTCGCTCCTGTCCTCCGTCCCTCTCTGCCTTTGAGCACCCAGCTTCTCCCTGGCAGAAGGTACAAGTCACCTCCTGGTTCCATAAGCCAGGCCTGCAGATAAATTCAGTTTCTTCCAGCCTGCAGATTTTCCCCAGCCAGAATCCCAGCTCCTGGCTGGAAATAGGTAACTGAGCCCTTGGGTGACTGTCATCTCAAGCCAGGGGTGGGTCTGGGGCACTGAGTCTGGCCTCCCCACCAGCTTTGGTTCTCTCTGGCCCAAGTTGGCCAGAAGCTTGGCCAGTGTCTGATGGAAGGAAGGCCGGGGCCGTGAGTCGCTCGGGTCACCCCGTTTTGGATCTTGGATCTGTAGGCAAGAAGAGAGAATACCCCGGGAGCAGAAACTCTGTCCGCTCTGCCAGTATCCCTCCAGCTATCTGAATGGGCGGGATGCAGGCTTGGTGGGAGCATTTTAAGAAGCCAAGCTTTGGCCACACATTAAAACCAGAGCAGACGCTGCCCAGAACTGTGGTAATGACCCCCCATCTCTTGCACGGCTTACATAGCCCAGTAGGGGTGGGGAGGGGCATTCTCTGCTGGGTGGGGGAGGAGGGAGGGCTGAGCTGGCTGGAGCTAGGGCGTCCGATCTTCCGTGGCCGCTCTGAGAGTTCGGGGACAGCAGGTCAGAGGCTGATGAAGCCTCCTGGTGCCTAGCCAGGGTGTTACCCCATCTTAAGGACGACTGAGACCCAGGGAGAGAGGAGCCCCTCCCGTGGAATGTCCCTGCACATAGCCGCTATGCTTGGGGTCTGCCAGCACAGCCAGTGTGCACCATGTGACCTGTCTTTTGTGCTCAGGATAGGGAGGGGAGGCACGAGCTGGGTTGGAGCCTGAGGTTGCCCTGCTGGAATCTCCCAGGAGACCCAGCCAGCCCCAGTGGCCCCGTGGGCCCTCCCCGGGGCGGTGGAAAGTGCCTCCTGTGTCTTGACCTGAAGTTCCCCAGTGCAGGCGGGGAAGGATCCCTGGGCCAGTGGAGTGTCAGTTACAATAATGCTCATAGTAAATGAAGCAGGTGCTACTGTCATCCCCATTTTACAGCTGGGGAGACTGAGGCATAGCGGGCTTATCCGAGGCCCATTTGGTGACCTTGATTCAAACCCAGGCAGCCTGGTACTGGGAACCTCCGGGCGGAAAGGAAAGAAGGCCATCTGGTGGTGTGTTTTTGGTTTGGGTTTCGGGTGTTTTTCTCGTTGCTCTCATTAAACACCTACTGTGTGTCAGGCGCTGCACAAAGCCGCCCTCCTGGGCTCTAGGGCGGCGGTGGCCGGGTGTTCCCTGGGATCTGTTAGAAGTGCCGATTCTCGGGCCCCAGCCCACACCTACTGAATCAGAAGCATTCTGGGTGGGGTACAGCCACCTGCATCTCACAGCCCTCGGGGCGTTTCCCATGCTGGCTCCTGCCCCAGACCCGCTTGATCACCGCGAGAGCGAGGCGTTCGCTGCCCATTTTGTACATGCACAAACTGAGACCCCAGAGGTTTCGTCCCCGGTCCCGGGGCCTCCGCGTTGGCCTCCCACCATCCCGTTCTCTGACTGTGGAAGGAAGGGAATGACATCGTTCAAGTCACCAGACAGGGGCAGGAAGGCCAGGGGTTTGGAACACAGGACACCGGGTTCAGTGCTGTCCCCTCCACAGTATGGCCTTGGGCGGGCTGCTGACCCTGCCCGCCTCCGTTTCCTCATCTGCAGATGAGAGGTCTTAAAGGAGTCATCCGTGAAGACGCAGCACGGCCTGGCCTGCACACAGACTGCCTGGCTGTCTTTGCTATTATTTCTGAAAGGGGTGGCCTCTGCTCTAGGGCCTGAAGGGACGCGAGAGGCTGCAGGATTGGTGGGGGACAGTGAAGGCTGAAGGGGCCCCGGTAGCCCCAAAAGCCTCTCCCTGCAACCTTGCCCACCCCTGAGGTCAGCACCTCCCACCCCAGGCATCCTGGGATCCTGGAACCAGGAGGCTGATGACTTGGGCAAGGACACCCAGAGTGGCTGAGGCCCACTTTTCACCCTGAACGACCCCGTTACTGGCTGGCCTTGAACAGGCCATTGGAGCGGACTGCAGAGGGCCGGAGCCTGCAGGGAGAGGGCTCGTTGGTCCAAGAGAAGGGCAATCGGGGCAGGAGAGTGAGCGGCCCTAGGAAGCCGCAGCGAGGCCTTCCTGCTGTGTGGTCCAGGCCCCTCCCAGCAGGCCACGCCGCTCTTCCCTCCCCTCACTGCTTGCTGCCGCCTCGCTTCTAACTCTTCTCTGACTTCCTTCCAGCTTTACATGCCTCTGGGAATGAGGTGCCCAGAGGGGAATGCAGTGGCCCAGGTACGGATGTGGCCGGCTGGCCTGGGGGGCAGGGGCAGGGCCGGGCCGGGGAGGGCATCCCGAGGTCCCCGGGCCTTTGCGAGGAGCCCTGCTTCTGGCCACATGCCTCTTTCTGTGAGCGCCACCGTCTGTGCTCCGCTGCCTCCGGGCTTCCTTCGCAGCCCAGTGGCTGTTCCCCATGCTGGTCCCAGGCTCACTCCTGCAGACCAGTTTCCCGTCTCCACTGCTTTGTTGATTTTCCCTGGTGTCTACACTTGGGTCTTTGACCAGGTTTGATTTCCCTGATAGCAAATGCAGGGCTTTTCAAGCATCCCCGTTTTACAGAAAATGGGGGACATTGAGCCCCAAAGAAGAGGCTGGTGTGGGTTTGGGGGCTAGAGAGCCGGGACTGCGGCTGGGGTCTCCTCGCCCTCCTTGGGTGCATGCATTCATCCTGCCACTCCGTCAGCACGGATCACGCTCCAGCTGTCATTGGCGTGGGCTGTGCCTGGGGCTCCCTCGCGTGCACTGGTCCCGTTCTACACTGCCACGTGATGATGATGGTGGCAATGATGCAACAGCAGGCGGTCACTGGGCGCTGCTGCACCCAGATTCCAAGAAAAGGCGGACATCAAGACCATACAGCCTGCTCTCGGGGGAGTGCCACGTGGGCTCTGCCCACCCCGGCCCTTCGCTGTGGCCAGGCTGGAGCTGGACCTCATGGAGGGGAGGAAAGGGGGTCTCAGGCTCCGAGCCCCAGCCGCTTCTCCGCCCTGTGAGAATGGGAACTATTGTTCTCGCATTCTACAGATGGGAAAACTGGGGCCCAAGAGGTAACCTGAGTTTCCCATGGCATGAAGCCAGTGTGGGGCAGAGCCAGGACTGGAGCTCAGATGAGAACACGGAGACTCCCCAGACGAAGGCCTCAGGCTGTCTCCGTCTGTCTGGGTGCTGACCACCAGGAGGTCCTGGGGTTGGGAGTTAACCAGGTCATGGCAGCAGGGTCAGTCCGTGGGTAGGGGCCTGGCCAGGGGCTTTGTCCCAAGGGTGGGGCTCCGGGCAGGGTCCAGGTGTGTAGGACCCTCGGGGCTGTTTTGGCGTCAGGTGACAGAGCGGCCTCATCCTGAGGGTCAGGGCCATGGGCAAGGCTGTGCCTGCATCTCTCCTAGAGCCACCCAGACCCCGCTCATGCCCTCTTCCTTCTCGCCCTGCACAGCCACCGTCAACAACAGCTCAGACACCGAGAGCATCCCTTCCCCTCGTGCTGAGGCAGCCAAGGACACAGGGCAGAATGGGCCCAAGCCCCCAGCCGCCCTAGGCACTGACGGGCCGCCCCCGGAGCCACCCACCCCACCGCCAGAGGACATCCCAGCCCCGACCGAGCCCACCCCGGCCTCTGAAGCCACTGGAGCCCCCACGCCCCCACCAGCACCCCCATCGCCCTCCACACCCCCTCCTGTGGTACCCAAGGAGGAGAAGGAGGAGGAGCCCACAGCAGTGCCCCCAGCAGAGGAGGGGGAGGAGCAGAAGCCCCCTGTGGCCGAGGAGCTGGCAGTGGACACAGGGAAGACTGAGGAGCCCTCCAAGAGTGAGTGCACGGAGGAAGCTGAGGAGGGTCCGGCCAAGGGCAAGGCCGCAGAGGCCACCAAGGCCACGGCTGAGGGAACACTCAAGGCAGAGAAGGAGTGCGGGAGTGGCAGGGCCCCTGTGACCAAGGGCTCAGGCGCCCCCCAGGACAGCGACTCCAGTGCCACGTGCAGCGCGGACGAGGTGGATGAGCCCGAGGGTGGCGACAAGAACCGGTGAGTGGGCGCCAGGCAGCCCTGACTTCGGCTTCTGTCTGCAGACACTGAGCAGCCACTGGCTATTTAGACAACCGCACCCCGTCTGGCTCGGGCTGGTTTGGAGGAGCCCGAGGTGTGGTGAGGGAGGCGGACTCAGAGTAGAGTCCAGGAATGGGAGATCCAGGCCAGGAGGGGCAGGGGTGTGGCTGGGAGGACCTCCCGAGGCGGTGACATGCAAGCTGAGACCTGGACAGAGGAGGCAGCCCAGGCAGTGCCAGGGAGAGTGTGCCAGGCAGCCTGCTCCCTTCCTAGGGCCGCCCTCACGGGGTAGCATGAGCCAGGCGGCTTGAAACAAACACAGTCCTGGAGGGCAGGAGCTCGGAGGCCCAAACAGGCCAGGCTGCACCCTCTGAGCCTCTGGGCAGCTCCGTCCCGCCTGGTCCAGCTCCTGGCTGCTGCTGGCAGTCATAGTTCGCCGGCACGCCACTCTGTCTTTGCCTCTGCCATCACGTGGCCTTTGCCCCGTGCGTCTCTGTGTCCACATTTTCTTCTTCTGAAGACACGAGGCATGGGATGAGCAGCTGCCCTAATCTAGTCCCACCTCATCTGAACTTGATCCTATCCGCTAACAGCCATTTCCAAATAAGGTCACATTCACAGAGACCCGGGTTAGGACTGGAATGCACCTTCTCTGGGAGGGACACAGTTCTACCCTTGACGTGGCGGGAATAGCAAAGGCGAAGGCCCTAGGTGGGGATGAGCTTGGTGGATTCAGGTGCTGAGGGGTGGAGCGAGTGGCTCAAGTGGGGGCAGCCTGGCGGTGTGGGGTGGGCAGCCAGGACTGGGGGCAGCTCTCTCGGGGGTGGGGGCACTGAGTCTCGCCCCTGCAGGTGGGGGCTGTGTTTTGTTCTCAGGACAATGAGAAGGCCTTTCTGAGCCTCTACCATGTGGGGATTTGCTGGGGTGGGTGGCGCAGTCAGGAGGCAGCTGCAAGTTCCCTGGGGCCGGCGATGGAGATGCCAGCATGGTGGCCGTGGGGGTGGGGAGAAGCCACAGATTCAGCATGTTTTTGATGGTTCGTCTCCCATCAGCTGAGGTCCCAGGGCTCAGGCACTCAGCTGGGGTGACCTGGAGGACCCCAGTGCCGTCCTGTTTGAATGCCAAGGCCTCCGAGGTGTGTTCTTTCCTTTCTGGCCTCTGTCTTTGCTCCCGGCCTGGGTGACCCCACATTCCTGAGAACTCTCCCTTTTAACCATTTTCAGCACAGATGCTTTGGGCCCCCAGGCCTCCAGTCTAGAACCAAAGACGGCCACTCGAGTTAGGGCCGATCTTGCACGGCAGAGGGCAGACGCGAGGAGACTGCGCCCTGCCCACATCTGGCCGGCCTGAGGAATTGTTTTCTGGCCGGGCAGGCGGGCCGTTTTATTTTGACTACCGTGTGGTCTGTTTTCTCCCCTCCCAAGTCCCTTGGAACAGTCCTGGGCAGAGCCAGCAAAGGAGGAGAGTCTGACCCCGGGGGTTGCCTGGGGCCCTTGTCTCTGCCCTGGGGTTCACCCTGGGCCGTGTTAAAGGGGGAAGCCTTAGGGCATTCACTAGGAACTCAGCTCCACCTGGATCTCTATAGGTTCCACGGAACAAAATCTCGGGGTCCCCAGGGACCCCTTCCGACAGGAATGGCGCCCATGTGTGTGAGAAGTGGGTGGCCTGACCCTGGCCCTGTGATGGGTAAAGGCCTGGCCAGCAGGTTTCTGAGGGCACTGAACTCCCAAGCTTCTTGCTCGACAGTCCCAGCTTGGAAAACAGTGCTCACGGCGCGGCTGGGTTGGCCCAAGAGGCAGGCAGCCAGGGCCTTCGTGCCTGGGTATCGGGGTCAGGGCGGACGGCTTGCTACCCTGCTCGCACTGGCTGTGGGGACAGAGTCATGGAAACACATGTGCCTGCCTTCACGGGGGGAGCGCTGAGGTCACGGGGCGGCCCCGCTGATAAGCTGCCTTCCAGAGTCTGCGTTTTGGGTGCGTGTGGCCGGCCGGGCTGGGGAGCCAAGGGGTCGGCTTGCATCCTGTCCGTCGCCAGAATGCTCGGGCTGGGCCCGAGGCCCCACAGGGCACTTGCAGCCTCCCGTCCTCTCCCCTGCAGCCCCACCCCGGGCTGTGTCCTCCCTCCCCAGCTGGGCCTGGCGTACGTCCACCCCCTGCCCCGAGTCCAGCATGCAGTCCCCAGGGAGCTGGAGTCCTCAGCCGGGAGTCAGGACACCTGGTTTACCCTGCCCTGCGCCGCTGGGCCCAGGCCCCCACCTTTGGGGCCTGCCTTGCCCTCTCAGTGAACGAGGCTGGACTCTGGCCAGCCTGCTGACCTCGTCCTGGCCAGCAGCCCGCCACCCCTCCCTCTGCCGGCCACGACTGCGCAGGGTCGGGCGGGCGCCGGAGATGCGTCAGAGTGGGCCCCGGCAGCCAGGGCCTCCCGGGAAGGGCTGGCGGGACGGGCGGGCCCCCCCAAGCGAACCCTGCTCCTGGCTGTCTGCCTAGCACCCTCCCTCCCGCCTGTTAGCCCCAGGAGGGGAGCTCCGTGTTCCTAGATGGACGCAAGATGTCTCTCATCGGGACCCCACCCGGGTGACTTTGGGAGTCACATTCTCCTTCAGCCCGCCAGCACTTCTGCGAGGCAGCCCTGCCTGGGTGTTTTGTTGGCAGACAACCAGAGATAGTGGCTTCGATTGCAAAACCCCGAGCCTGCCTGCCCTCCCCTCTCTTATTCTTAAGAGAAGGTGCCTCGGTGCTTTTCGGCAGGGCCTGGCATTGGGAGTCCCTTCCCCCAAGCCTCAGTTTTCTCATCTGTAAGGTGGACGTGGATGGCTTATCACAAGAATAACTCAGTTAATGTCAGGCCAGCGCCAGGCCACACGAGCACTCATGTGAGAGAAGAGCCGCCCTCCTTTGGATCTGCTTTGGGATACCCCGCCTCAGAGGTCACCCCAAGACGGGGCTGGAGAGCAGCTCCTTCAGCCGTGCCCCTGGCATTTTGGAAGATCAAATAGCAGTTTCACCATTGTTACTTTGTTCCACAAGTGACTGATGGCACCAGCATGTGCCAGGCATTGGGGGTGCTGGAAACTGCACAGAAGAGGCCCTGACTCCAGGCCCTGAGATTCTGGTGATGGTGGAGAAGGACAGTCGTCGTTTACGGGATAAGTGGGGGATGGGAAGGTGGGGCACAGGGGGCGGGGGAGAGTGAGCTGGTCAGGCGGGACGGCCTCTGGGGAGGTGACACTGGAGGGTGATGAGAGCCTTAGTGCGAGAGAAAGCCAGTCCCCCACCCCCGGGAACCGCAGTGCAGAGGCCCTGTGCCCTCATGAGCCCATGTCTAGTTGACAGCGGAAAGGCCTGTGGCAGGGAGTGCAGTGGAGTGAGCAGCCCAGGGAAGGAGGGGGTGGAGGTCAGAGAGGTGGGCAGGCCCCATGGTGGGAGTGACCCATCAGGATTTTATCTTGGGGCCTTGAGGAGGCAAGGGATGCCGTTCACAAACAAGCCCTCCCTCCCCCTCCCAACCCTAGGGTGGTGGCAAGGACTGTCCCAGTCTGATGATCCTGGGGAAACTGAGGCAGGGGCTTAGTGAAGAGGGGAGGTACTGTTGCAGGCCCAGCATGTTCCTGATGAATGTCCCCGGCCCTCGTTCCCCCGTCTTGTGCCCTCCACCCTGGCCTTCCCAAGTGGGAAGGAAAGCGACGGTGAGGAGGTGGCCCTACCCACTCTGCCCCATGTGCTGGTCTCTAGCGTCCCCATGCCCACCCACGGACAGCCGTCGAAGGCAGCATCTGCTTTCATCTCCACTCTACAGATGGAGAAACTGAGGCACAGTTGGCAAAGTCACACGGTCAAAGAGGAGATTCGAGCCTTTGCTCACAACTGCAGGGCTGGGTAGGCGGGGCGGGGCCCCTCCCATACACATGTGCCGTGCCAGGCCCTGAGAGTCCCCGCCCCACCCAGGCCTTCAGAAAGGAAAACAGAAGCAGCTGCCTTCCAAGAAAACAAAGGACAGAGGCCGGGCACAATGGCTCACACCTGTAATCCCAGCACTTTGGGAAGCCAAGGCATGCGGATCATTTGAGGTCAGGAGTTTAAGACCAGCCTAACCAAAATGGTGAAACCCCATCTATATTAAAATACAAAAAAATTAGCCAGGTGTGGTGGCAAGTGCCTGTAATCCCAGCTACTAGGGAGACTGAAGCAGGAGGATCACTTGAGCCCAGGAGGCAGAGCTTGCAGTAAGCCAAGATCATGCCACTACATTCCAGCCTGGGCAATAGAGCAAGACCCCGTCTCCAAAAATAAAAAATAAAATAAAAATAGAGAGAGTAGAGGGTGGGGAGAGCCAGCCAGGAGGGCTTCTGGAGGTGGCGCTACCCAAGCATGGCTATGGGACAAGGGGCAGTCGGATGGGCCCTGAGCTCTGGGCGTTTTCCACCTTTCTCCTCCATCAGCAGCTGCTCCCTCTGGGGGCTTAGGACCCTCATTCCCCTCGAGGACTTGAAGCCAGCCCTTGTGTTGGCCACGGCCTTCCTTGCCCATGAGGGAGGTCTGGCTGGCATCAGAAGGCCTCTTGTAAACTGTCAAGTGCTGTCTCCCCGACCGCAGTCCCCACCTACTCCCACCTCGTTCTGGGGGCTCAAGAAAGAGGGATCTGGGCCTCTGTGTGCCCCCAGAGGGTGCCTGCTGAGACCTTCAGAGCTTCTGGGCAGTAGCTCCTGCCCCCCGCACCCCCTACCAATCTGACCGCCCACCCACCCTCACCACCAGGTGATGAGCCACAGGGAAACCAAGGCACGGGAGAGCATTCAGGCGCCATGTAGAAAGCCCAAGCTCGTGGGCAGTCTCGGGTGGCAGCACGGCGCTTCATGTTTTGTGTGCATTATAGAATCATATTTTGTGTCTCTGTAGAATTATATTTACACATACACGAAAGTTTGAATTTCAACCTTAAAATTTGTATTTTATTGTTTTACTATTTGTACACACATATAAAATACAACATTATTTTTACCATTCTTAGAGAAAATACAGCTGATACCTCAAACCCTTTATTTTATGGCTAGCATATAGTACAGTCTTCATTTCATTTTGAGACAGTGTCATTATGATATTCTTCATATACCATACAATTCACCGTTCAAAGCATATCATTTAGGCCAGGCACAGTGGCACACACCTGCAGTCCAAGCCCTTTGGGTGGCTAAGGCAGGAGGCTAGCTTGAGCCTAGGCATTCAAGACCAGCGTGGGCAGCATAGAGAGACCTTGTCTCTACAAGAGATGCAAAAATCAGCCAGGCGTGGTGGCGTGTGCCTGTAGTCTCAGCAGTTCGGGAGGCTAAGATGGGAGGATTGTGTGAGCCCAGGAGGTCAAGGCTGCAGTGAGATTGCACCACTGCACTCTAGCCTGGGTGACGTGGAAAGACTCTCAAAAAACATGTGTATCATTCAGTTCTTCTTAGTATATTCAGTGTTTTACTAAGAAAGAAACCCCATACCCATCGGTAGTCACCCCCACACGTCCTCCTCCCAGCCCTGCACCCATTCATCTCCTTTCTGTCTGGGTGGATCGGCCCGTTCTGGACTTTTGTTTTGTTTTGTTTTTTGATGGAGTCTCACTCTGTCGCCCAGGCTGTAGTGCAGTGGCACGGTCTTGGCTCACTGCAACTCCGCCTTTCGGTTCGAGTAGCTGGGATTGCAGGCACCTACCACCATGCCGAGCTAATTTTTGTATTTTTAGTAGAGACAGGGTTTCACCATCTTGGCCAGGCTGGTCTCGAACTCCTGACCTCGTGATCCACTTGCCTCGGCCTCCCAAAGTGCTGGGATTACAGGCATGAGCCACTGCGCCCAGCCTTGGACTTCTCACAGGAACGAAATGTACACTAGAGACCTTCTGTGACTGGCTTGTTTCACACACACTCTGTCTTCAGGGTCCGCCCATGCCATGGCCCGTGTCAGAGCCTCCTGCCTTTCAGTGGCCGAGTGCTCCACTGTGCAGACCGGGCAGGGCATGCTTTTCCTCCCTCTTCCTTTCTTGGCAGGTGTGGGTTTCTCTCTGCCTTCTGGCTGCTGTGGGCAGTGCTGCAGAGACGGGCAATTGTAGGTTTCTGGGTGGACGTTTGCTCTCGTTTGCCTGGTGTGTGCCTGGGAGTGGAACTGCCGGGTCTGGGGCAATGAGGACTCGCCAACTGCTTTCCAGAGTGGCTACCGTGTTCTCTTTTAAATGCAAGCTTGCAAGTGCGAGCTGATTGAAATGGATGGTGGTAGGTAAACCTGAGGGGAGGGGCACGGGGGCGGCGGCGGTGGAAGCCGCAGGTGTAGAAGGCTGGGACAGGGGATACCATCTGTGTTTGGACCAGGCTCAGGGTTCCTTGGCCTGAGGATGGTGGGGAGAGTACGGCTGGGCCCAGGTCCCAGGAGCAAGGCAGGGCGGCGGTCAAAGGAGAGGCTTTAGGTGGCCCTGGGAGAGCGAGCGGGGTCTGCACAGATGGAGGGAGCAGGGCAAGAAGAGTGGGCTGGCGGTGGGGACAGCAGAGGTGCCTGCAGAAGTCAGGGTGACCTTCCTCGTCCAGCCCCCGCCTGTGTGCCATGGGCAGCCTCAGCAGGCGCCACCGAGTCTGTTCTGCTCTCCCTGCTCAGTCGAGCGTGTGGCAGATGCGGGCAGCAGGCTGGTACCCGCAGGACAGGCCAGTCGCATGCTGGTGGCCCCGTAGTCCTGCTATGGCAGAGAGTGGAGAGGGGACTGCCGGCAGGGGCCTCAGCACCTGGGCATCTGCCCTGCTCGTCTGCAGGAAGGAGGTGGGTGGGTGCTCCGAGCACCGGGCATCCTGCACTGGAGGCCAGGCACTGGGGTGGTGTGGGCTGTGTCAGCATTGTCACAGCTGTCACCTCGAGGTCGGTAGGCCGTGGCTTACAGTCTACGTAGGACATCATCACTGTGGTCACAGCACAGAGTAGGGGCCGTGCCGACAGTACCTGCCTGTTTCCAGCACCCAGAAGTTTTGCCTGAATTCCAGGCCCATGGCTGGTGCCCTCATGCCAGCCGTGTGGTCGTTTCACTGGCTTGGGAGCCCTGGGACAGATATGGGGTTCTGTGTCCCCTGCATACCCCCAAACCCAGGCCAGCTGCTCTATGCCTAGCAAATGCAGGTCGCAGGAGGGAGTTGAGAACTGGGCAGCCCCCTGGGCAGCCGCACTGGACAGGCGAAGGGTTCTCAGGCTGGAGCAGACCCAGTTCCTGCCCTCGGAGCCCTCATGCCAACTGGGGAGCCAGGTGGGAATTATGGCAGGTGCTGTGCCCAGAGTTGGGGTCTTGGAAAACCTAGAAGGCTTCCTGAAGGAACCAGCCCCACCGAGCAGCGTGGGAGCCATACCACGATGCTCTGCTGGGCACCGTCTGCCCTGTGTTGGCCTCTGGTTGTGCATCTCAGTAGCAGACAGAGGAAGTGTCACTGTGGCTCATTGGTAGACAGTGGACACGCCCTGCCTGCCCCTCCACACGAAGCCTGTGGCCTAGGCCCTCGTTTTTACATCCTCGTCCTTCGTGGGTAGCGTGCGGGAGAGATTCCGGGAAGTGGGTGCAGCTCCCCCACTCCTGCCTCCGGTAACCGGAGCTCATTCAGCTCCATGCCCACCGCCCTGCCCTGGCACCCGAGCCTCTCAGATTCAAGGGATGAGGAATCTCTTGGTGAATCTCTTCATTTCTTTGCCCCTGAGTAGGGCTGATTCTTTGGTTTTCTGGCAGCGTCTGGAGGGCCACATGTGCTGTGGGCCCAGGTCTGGGCTTCTCTGTGATTTTCCTTGCCTGGGGCTGTCTTGGGGGATGTTTGACCCCAGCCTGGGCCTCTGGGCCCTGCCCAGCTGGCCTCTGGGCTGGGTGGGTGGCCAGCTTGGCCCCTGATGGGGCCTGCAAGAACCAGGGAGCGCGCGAGGAGCCGCCTGCCCCCTGTTCGTGCCTCTCCTCCCCAGGCCCTGAATCTCATTCTGTTTCCCCAAGAGAAATGGTGACATTGTCTGGGTGACCTGCACAGTCGCCTCCCATCTCAGGGCTTCAGCCTTGTCCCCAGGGCTTGAGACAGGAGATGCCATTGAAACTGGGCAGCCCCCACCCTGCAGGAGTCTGGCTACAGACCCCTAGCTGACGGTGCTCACGTCCCCGCAGGCTGCTGTCCCCGAGGCCCAGCCTCCTCACCCCGACTGGCGACCCCCGGGCCAACACCTCGCCCCAGAAGCCGCTGGACCTGAAGCAGCTGAAGCAGCGAGCAGCCGCCATCCCCCCCATCGTGAGTACCCACGCCCAGGCCCCACCGAGCCCACCCTGACCTTGACTTTACTGTTCATCAAGACAGAATCCCACAAGCAGGAGCCTGCACCTGCAGCCCAGCTCGTCTCCGCCTGTTCCCTGGAGAAAGCCCCATGGAGATGAGGGGGGAACAGCTGGGGAAGCTGGCAGGCACACTGGGCGGGGCTCCCGGTGAAGGCGGGGACTGGCGGCCTAAGGCCTCCTCCCTTCCACCCTCCAGCACCCTTGAACCCCCCCATTAGAAACTGGGTCATGGGGAGGCAGGAGGTTCCCCAACTCACTCAGCCGTAGCAGTACGTTGGTCAGGGAAGAGTGGGGCCTACCAGTTCTGACCCTGGGGCCCTGTGGGAACACCCCTTAGAAGGTTCTACCAACCAGGTGGGCGGGCCTTGGAGGTGCCTTCTCCAGGTGTGAGTCAGGGCTTCCTAGGTGCAGCTGGGGGCTCCAGGCTAAAAGACCCTAAGCTGACTAGGCTGGTGGTCCCTCAGGGCTTTGAGTGATGGGCTCAGGATGCGCCAGGCTGCTGCCGCCCAGTCCCCGAGGCCCACACAGTCCTGTTGCTCAGTCCTGGCTTCCCTGAGACCTAGAGGATTTGGGTCCAGGGAAGGAGCCAGGGGAGAGGGTAACAGCGGGCTTCAGCCTCCTGTCCATCACCGGGCAGCTGGGCCAGGCTTTTTGGGGATGTGGCCTCTCCCTGTCCATCACCAGGCAGCTGGGCCAGGCTTTTTGAGGGTGGGCTCCCCCATGTGCTCTGTGCTAAGACCTCCCCTCGTTGCCCCACCTGGGACCTTGAGCATGTCACTCGGCCTCGATTTCCAGGCTGGTCACACGCAGGTCTCCCCCTGACACTGTCACCTTCAGACGCCCTCTGTGGAGGCTCACTCCTGCCTCCTTCCCCCAGCAGGTCACCAAAGTCCATGAGCCCCCCCGGGAGGACGCAGCTCCCACTAAGCCGGCTGCCCTGGCCCCATCACCACAGCAGCACCCGCAACCGGACAGCGAGGCCCCTCAGCAGCCCGGCAGCAGCCCCCGGGGCAAGAGCAGGAGCCCAGCGCCCCCCGCTGACAAGGAGGGTGAGTGCACGCCAGTGGCCGAGTGGGGCTGGGACAGCAGGGGACTGACGGGCAAGGGACGTTTGTGTGTCCAGAGCAGCTGCTGCAAACCCCAAGGCCACAGTGGTAGGGAAAGCAAAGTAAACGAATGGAACGGTTGGGCGGGGGAAGGCAGTTGGGAATGGTAGGGACTGCAGCAAATTGGAGCACTCATGGTTTCTCTAAAGTGGGCACATATTTGCCTTGGCCAAGAGTCACCCCGAGGCAAAACAGGCCTGGGGTGCTTCTTCCAGCAAAGCCAGAAATCACGTTCTTGTGTGAAAGCCCCCTGGTTTCTCAACACCGGCAACTTCTCAGAATTTTCAAAAGCACTGTGAATACACAAAAACATGTCTACGGCCCAGCTTCTGGTTCGGTGTGATTCAGTCCACGTGGGAGCTTCTGGAATCACAGATGGGGCCCAGCTCCCGGCTGGCAGCAGCACTGGGGCCTCGGCAGGAAGGGCTGCTCCCCCACCAGCTCGCATCCTGACCCTGCTCCAGGCCAAGGTCTCTGGGTTCACCAGGAGCCAGGGTGGGGGGTGACTCTTGAGCAGCTGTGTCACGGTGGCTGCCCTGGGCACACCTCACTGTCATCACGTGAAGCTCAAGGTCAGGAGACAGGCGGGTGTGGTGGCTCGTTCTCTGGATCTTCAGTCTCTGCCTCCCTTCCCACTGGGCCCAAGAAAGTCCCAACCTGTGTCCCCGAAGGGGCAGCTTCTCCAGGTCAGCCTGGCATGCAGCAGGTGCTGTTGTGCCCTGCAGGTGTTGGGGGCTGCCTCTGCAGAGGTACCCACCCTGGGCTAACCCAGGCGCTTGCTGGCTGGCTGCTCCCAAGGTGTGAGGGCAGCAGGACCCCAGGCCAGCCTCCTGACCAGTACAGCCCAGGGACGAACTCAGGCGATCGGAGCTACCACCAGCTGCCCCCTCACCACTGCCTCGGGTGTGGCATCCCCTTCTCTTTATTTATTTTTTTATTTTTTTGAGACGGAGTGTCGCTCTCACCAGGTCGGAGTGCAGTGGCACGAAACGATCTCTGCTCACGGCAACCTCCGCCTCCAGGGTCTGCCCGAGGCTGCTGGGTCAGGACATTTGTTGAACACCCAAGGCCCCAAGCACCGTGCTAGGCAGTGGGGATTCGGCAGAAGAGGAAGTCTCTGCTCTGGGGAGCTGCTGTTTCTGTGAGTGAGGAGGATGTTAAACCAGGGGACACGTAACCAGGCAAGGTGGTTTTAGAGTTGTTTGTCCACCACGAGAAACAAAACGAATCGAGTGAAGAGGCAGCTCTGGGAAGGACCCAGTGGAGCAGGAAGCAGCCCCCCGTGGCAGATCTCGGGGTGAGCGTGGCGGGCAGAGGGGACAGCGTGTGCAGAGGCCCTGGGGTGGGAACGTGCTCTGGGTGTGTGAGACGCCGCCGGGGGTGGCGGTGGCTAGGGAAGAGTAGGGTGGTGGGGCAGCGAGGGGAGTGGGGACCGCATTGTGTAGGGCCTCTCAGGCCGCCGCAGAGAGGGGATTTTGTCTCAGGTGTGGCAGAGGCTTTTGAAGTGTGTGTTGTGGAGGGGGAAGGGGGCTCGTGTTATGTGATTGATATTTTGGAAAGCTCGCTCTGGCCATTGCCGAGTCAAGGGCGAAGCAGGAGGTCACAGCGCTGCTCTTGGCAGGCGACAGAGGCTGCCTGAGCTGCGCAGGTGGCTGTGGAGGTGGAAGGAAGGGCGCGTCGGGAGTTTGTTTCGGAGTCAAAGCCAGCAGGGCGTTGAACCCGGTGTGGGGATGACGCCAGGAATGTCTCGCTAGAACCAGGACGCCCCATGACGAGGGCTGGGCTGCCCGGGGCCAGGGTCCAGTGTGTGGCCCGGGGCGTGGCTCTGAGAGACATTGCTGGTTTGGGGCGCCAGCCCGGGAAGGAGCTGTGTATGCACGTCAGGAGCCCCTGCAGCTTTGGACAGTGCCAGCCGTGAGCAGGGCTGGAACTGCAAGGCGCCGGCCAGGTCCTGCTGAGCCAGGTCGAGGGCCCTTGTCCTGGGAGACAGGGAGCCACTGGCCAGCAGTTCCTGCGGCTGGCACTCGGCTCGCTGGTGTGGCCAGGGCCTTGCTGTTTCCTGGCCTCGTTCCCCGCGGGGACGGTGCACCTGGCGTCAGGCCCTGCATGCCTTTCTCGCTCAGTCTGGCCTGCAGCTCAGCTCCCCCAGGGACACACATGAACTTGACACCCAGCGCTCCCTCTCTGGTCTCTCAGGAAGGCAGCCTCCTCTGCCCCTGGCTCCCACACAGAGCGGCTCAGCCAAGCAGGTCCATCGCGCCCCTCCCCCGCCCCCGCCCCCACCCCCCCAGGCCCAACTGGAGGAACAGGTTGTCTCCCAAAGCTCTCGGCTGCCCGCCCAGCCTGGCCAAGCCCCAGCTTGCCTTCCAGCATCGAGCACCTCCCCTCCACCCTGCCCCAGCTCTCTTGAACTGGGCTAGAGGAAGCACCAGAGGCATACAGGGCTGAGTAGCTGGAGGGGCCAGGTCCAGGACGTTTGCAGGATTTGCAGGCCTGAGGCAGGCCCTGTAGAGGTGCCTCCACTGGGGACTGGGTGAGAATGAGAATTCCCCTGCATCTGTGACCCCTGCCTCCTGTGGGCTGCCCGCCTCGCCAGGGCAGAAGTTCAGGGGAAACTCAGTCCTCGAGGAGAGAACTGGGGGTGATTCGGCACTCAGGCCTCCTTTCCCACCTGCCCTGCTCACAGCAGGCATCATTAATTGATCTTAGCACTCTCCTCCCCGTCACACCCAATGAGCCCTCAGAACCGCCTGTTGTTCATCTGGAGGTGACCTGAGAAATGACACCTGCCTGCCATTCCTGTCCCAGAGGCAGAGGGCTACGTCATCCCCAAGTCGTGTCTCTGTTCAGCTTCTTGGCCGGTTATCTCCCCCTAGGATTGGTCCTCAGGGAGAGGTTCAGAGCTGAGGCCAGATTTCAGCAAAGGGCGAGCGGCTGGCAGGAGGATGCCATGAAGGCAGGCGTGGGCCCCCTGGCCCCTGATGAGTTTACAGGCTGTCCCCAGGCCTGAAATCTAGGGCCAGTCATTGCTTCTCTGCCACAGGCATAGCGGTCCAGGCTAAGGCCATGGTCTGCAGCCCCAGTGCCTGGCTTTGAAGCTGCTATCTGCCACTTGCTAGCTGGCGCCTTTGACCAGGTGGCTTAACCTCTCAGCCTCCGTTTTCCCATCTGTGAAATGGGGATAATCACAGTCAGTTCCTTGTAGGGTACTGTGAGAATAAATGAGTGAATGTGCTTAGGTTCACGTCAGCCATGGCAGCCTGAGAGAGTATCACCTCTTGGTATTGCCCTTTGCAGCTGTGGGGGCTTCTGAGCCCAACTTGGCTAAGTGTTTGCTGGTGAACTCAGATAAGCCCATTGGTATGGCTGTACCTCAGTTTCTCCTCTGTAAAATGGGTCTGGCAGCAGTCTCTGTTGAGCTTAACAGGGGCCTCATGCAGGCGTGGGGTACTGAGCACAGTGCCTGTGCTGAGTACCACTCAGCAAACTGAGGCCAACGCTGTGGTTATCTGGAGGACTGGACTCATAACCCCCTCCTGCCTGCCACAACATACACGCACATACACACTTCCACACACACATACACACACATGCACACACATCCATACACACACATGTACACACATCCATACGCACATGCACATACACACATCCATACACGCACATCCACACATGCACACACACATCCATACACACACATGCACACATCCATACACACACACATCCATACACACATCCATATACATCCACAGACATCCATACACATACACATACCCGCATACATCCACACACACACCCGCACATACACATCCATGCACACACACCATACACATCCACACACGTACACATACCCGCATACATTCATACACATCCACGCATACACATCCATACACACGCACACACATCCATCTACACACACATCCATACACACACATACACATACCCGCATACATTCATACACATTCACACATACACATCCATACACATGCACACACATCCATACACACACACATCCATATACACACATCCACACACATCCATACACACATCCATATACACACACACTTGCACACACACGTCCATACACACATCCACACACATATTCTTACACATACCCGCATACATTCATACACACGCACACACACATCCACACACATGCACACACATGCACATACCTGCATACATTCATACACAGCCACACATCCACTGTACACATGCACACATATATCCACACACACATCCATACACCCACACATGCACACACACATCCATATGCACCGACACACATGCACACACCCATACACACATCCACGCACACACATGCATGCACACATATCCATATACACATGCATACACATCCACACACATGCACACATTCACACACACATGCATACACACACCTCCACACACGTGCACACGCATATACCCACACACATCCATCCACACACATGCACACACATCCATACACCTCCACATGCACACACATCCACACACATGCACATACGTCCATACACACACATGCACACACATGCACACACACGCACACACATCCACACACGCACATCCACCCCCACACACACAAACACACATCACAGGTTACCTCCTTCAACACTGTGTAGAGCACAGGCCAGCAAACTTTTCCTGCAAAGAGCCAGAAAGTAAATATTTTAGCCTTTGTGGGCCAGACGGTCTCTGTGGCAAGAACTCGGCTCTGCCTTAGACAATAAATAGATGGACCGATGTGACCACGCGTCAGTCAGAGTGTACTTACAAAGTCAGGCGGTGGGGCCAGGTGTGGTGGCTCACACCTGTAATTCCAGGACTTTGGAGGCCGAGGTGGGAGGATCTCTTGAGCCCAGTAGTTCAAGACCAGCCTGGGCAACATAAGACCTCATCTCTACAAAAATATAAATTAGCCAACCGTGGTGTGGTGATGCATGCTTATAGTCCCAGCTACTTGGGAGGCTGAATTGGGAAGATCCCTTGAACCCAAGAGTTTAAGACTAGCCTGGGCAACATAGCAAGACCCCATCTCTACAAAAGTAAAACATAAATTAGTCAGACATGGTGTGGTGGTGGGCACCTGTATTGCCAGCTACTTGAGAGGCTGAGGTGAAAGAATCACTTGAGCCCAGAGGTCAAGGCTGCAGTGAGCCGTGATGGCACCAGTGCACCCCAGCCTGAGTGACAGCGAGACCCTGTCTCAAAAAACTCAGGGCAGACAGACCCTCTGAGCTACCATTTGCTGTCCCCTGGCTTAGGGGCCTGTCCAGGGACCTTGACTCACTGGGCTTGGTTGAGTGCCTCTGGGGTTCCCGTTCTCATCCTCGGGGGCAGCTGAGAGCCCTCAGCCCAGGCCTCGAGCCCTGCTCCCCTGCTGAGCAGCACACTGTGGGGTTACAGAGCAGCGCCCAGGCAGGCAGACTCAGCGGGCTTTCCAGCAGAGCCCAAGCTGTCATAGGCCACCACCACTGTGGGTGCAGGAAGGCCATTTGAGCAGGGTCGGCCAGGGCTCCCCAGGTCTGACTGTCCCGCTTCCTGCCCTCAGCAGAGAAGCCTGTGTTCTTCCCAGCCTTCGCCACCGAGGCCCAGAAGCTGCCCGGGGAGCCCCCTTGCTGGACTTCCGGCCTGCCCTTCCCCGTGCCCCCCCGTGAGGTGATCAAGGCGTCCCCACATGCCCCGGACCCCTCAGCCTTCTCCTACGCACCACCTGGTGAGTAGCTCTGCCCGAGCTCGGGCTTCTAGTCGGTCCATGCACAGCCGCTGTTTGCACTGTTGGCACTGGCTGAGCTGCATGCAGAAGCTTCTTAAAGTCTGATGGGACCCAGCTAGAGGAACAGCCTGGTCAGTGGAGGGGAAGGAGGAGATCTTTTGAGAAAGCTACCCCAGGATTGAGATTGAAGCCACTGGCTACAGGGAGCCACAGCAGGTGCTTGAGCTGGTGAGGGGCAGGCTTAGCGTGGGAGCTATGTTTTCCAGTGACGGCTTAGAGCTAGAAAATGGGCCGACAATAGAGCCTGGGGAGGGAGGAGAGGCGCTGCCTGGTTCACAGCTGCTGTGAGATCCTTTGCGGGTCCTTTTCCAGGTCCTGCAGTCCTGCTGGGCATTGCCAGCTGTAAAGTGGCACAGCTGGGGGCTGGTACAGACCGTGCTGTTGGCAAAGGCTGATCCCGAGGGATGTGTGGGCCAAAGGAGTCAGAAGAACAGGGAAAGTCATGCCAGGCAGAGGGAACAGCATGTGCAAATGTCCAGAAGCAGGAGAGAGCGGGCAAAGCCTGAGAAACTGAGTCCGGCCACCACTGCCAAAGCTCAGTGCCCAGTGAGCTGGGGATACCCAGGGGCCAGGTCAGGCGAGCCTGCAGGCCAAGTCGGGGGCGAAGACTCTCCTGAGGGCAGCAGCGAGCCGCCAAGGTGCACAGCAGGGGGAGGGTACGCACTCGTAGACTTTGGTCCCTTTGGTTCCTGTAAGGGGAAGGAAGTACTGGGAGCTGCAGTGGAAATGGAGAGACCAGTTAGGGGGTCCAGGTGAGAGTTGAGGGGCTTGGACCAGGGCCTGGGCGGTGGGGTCGGGTGGGAGGCTTCCCCGTGGCGGTGGTGTCTGCCCTTAGGACTCGGGTCACTAATGAAGACAGAGCCAGGCAGGGCAGGAGAGGGGCGCGAGTAGAAGGGCACCTCCTGGCCAGGACAGGGAAGAGGTGGAGTGCCGCCCGGGGCGTGTGTCCAGCAGGGGTGTGACCGCTCCTGGGCCCCACGGTGGACAGACATGTGCTCTCCAGGTCACCCGCTGCCCCTGGGCCTCCACGACACCACCCGGCCCACCCTGCCACGCCCACCCACCATCTCCAACCCGCCTCCCCTCATCTCCTCTGCCAAGCACCCCAGCGTCCTCGAGAGGCCAATAGGTGCCATCTCCCAGGTGAGGGGCCGCCCTTCCTCTCTCAGGGGCTTGGTCTTCCTGTCTGTAGAGTGGGGGCAGTGGGACTAGTACAATGTGGGTGGGAGCCAGGCTCTCGGGGGCCTGGGTCATCTGGGGCCACTTAGGCGTCTGGGGTTTGAGCTGGCTGGGTCCTGCCTCAGGTGCTCAGGGCCTCATCCCTGGGGGGTCACTCTGTGTTGCGGTCAAGGGCACACACTCTGGAACCAGTTTGTGTGGCCTTGGGCAAGTTCCTTCACCTCCTGTTTCCCCCTCTGCGAAATGGAAGGCAAGTGCAGTGTGCTTGGAGGGCACAGCCCCTTCACAGGGAGGGAAGCAAGGCTTGGGAGCAGCAGTGACCTGTCTGCCATCACACAGCTGGGCAGCAGCCCCGGCCTCTGACCTACACATGGGCTTTGTGAACAGGGGCTTCAGGCGCTCTGGCCTGTGGGGGAGGGACCAGGGTGCTCCCGTGACCCCGCAACTCCGTCCCTGCAGGGAATGTCAGTCCAGCTCCATGTCCCATACTCGGAACACGCCAAGGCCCCGGTGGGCCCTGTCACCATGGGGCTACCCCTGCAGATGGACCCCAAAAAGCTGGGTAAGGCTCCTGGTCCGTCCATCTGGGTGGCCCAGGCTGGGATCTGGCTGTCCTGTAGGGAGGACGTGAAGAAGGGGCATCTTGACCCACAAGAGGTCGGCCAGTAGGTAGCAGCTGGGAGGTCCCCCCTCAGCAGCCCTGGCTGGAACATAGGGGGAGGGTGGTGCTTCCCAGCCCCTGGCTCAGGTGGGGTGGGGACAGACCACCCAGGACCCTGTCCCAACAGTACGTGATTTTGCTCCTCTTACTGGTCCTCAGCACCCTTCAGCGGAGTAAAACAGGAGCAGCTGTCCCCACGGGGCCAGGCTGGGCCACCGGAGAGCCTGGGGGTGCCCACAGCCCAGGAGGCATCCGTGCTGAGAGGTGAGGGCCCCCAGCGTCTGCCGCTGCTCCTTGGATGGCCAAGGGGCCCTTTATTCAAAACCTGCTGGGAAGTGTCATCTCCCAGAGGGTCTGGGAGCCCCTCTTCACTGCTGTCTCCCTCACCATTGAGGGACCGGGGAACTCACTCTGCATTGAGACAACAAGCACAATTTGTGGGTCACCGGGGACTCACTCAGGGTGGCTCTCAGGACCGGGGCCTAGGGAAGGGCCACAGATACCCCGCAGCCCCACATCTTGTGTCTTCCAGGGACAACTCTTGGCTCGGTTCCAGGCGGAAGCATCACCAAAGGCATTCCCAGCACACGGGTGCCCTCGGACAGCCCCATCACGTACCGTGGCTCCATCACCCATGTAGGTGTCCTGGGGTGTGGCCTGAAGGCCGGGGTGGGACCAGCACTGGGCCAGCCCATCTTATAATCCCCCCTTGTCACCAAACCCTTAGCCTCAGCCAATGGGGCAGTGGCCAGGGGACAGCAGTTCACTCTGTGAACTTTCATCTTATCTGCATGGAGTCAGGCCCTGGGGTTGCCGAGCACAGCTCAAAACTCTGCCCTCAAGGAGCTGCCATGTGGTGGAAGGAAACAGACCAGGATAACTAAGTTAGGCAGGTAGGCAGAATGTGAGCGTCCAGCAGCTGAGAATGCCTGGGGCCGGGGACATTGTTTAGACAGGTGAGGAAGGGGATGTGTCAGCCGTGGCCAGGAGAAACGGAGGGTGCCAGCCGTGCGAGAATCTCGGAACAACATTCTGGGCTCAGGGAACTGCATGTGCAAAGATGGAGCGTGAGAGGGTTCCTGAGTCATGCGGGGTCTGGTGCCCCAGGCTTGTGGCTGGTGAGCTGCGGCCCCGGGGCTTTGTGCCACCTGCATCTGGCTCTAGAACACAGTGACAGAGCGTGGCCCACACATACACACACGTGCGCACACACGCATGCGTGTTCACAGTGGGGCTTCGGGCAGCAGGGTGGTCTGCGGGGAGGTATTTTTGACCCAGGCAGCCTCAGCTCCCACCACAAAGAGCCATTTCCACCTCACCCCTCTCTGAAATCTCTAGGTTTTAAAACTCTGAACTATCAAAGGCAGCTGTGCTGAGTTGGAAGGGCAAGTGCTTTGGGCAAAAGTCAGGCTGAGGGTCCTCAGGTACCAGCTCCGCCACCCCCGCAGGCAGGCAGCAGCCTGCCCTGACTCAGTTTCCCCTTTGGTTACAGTATTCCTGGGAGTGTCATTGTCCTGAAGTCACCAGGACCACAGGTTGACCTTTGAAGTTTCTGAACATCCACCCCCGGGGTTTCTGGGTGCCGTGACCCACACCCTCCCTCACCCTTGCGGTTACGCACGTCTCTTTGACTGCTTTTGGCAGAGAGCAGTGTGAGATGGGCAGGGGTCAGGCTTCCCCGCAGCCTCACTACCAGACAGTGGGGAAGTCAGCATGTGGGCCGCACACGCAAACGTTCATTAACCGAGCGGGTGCCACAGGCAGGGACCATGTGGGCCCACAGCTGGCGAGGGAGGTTCAGGGAAGTCCCAGTTCCTCGATTCTCTAGGGACTTCCTGCCCTTCTTGGGAGGAGAGTTCATGGGGCCAATAGCGAGAGGCCACAAGCTCATCTCCGGGATGCAGATGTTATGCAAACAGAAGCTTCCCTGTTAATGGGAGTTTGTCTAGTGTATTCTCCCAAGAGCAAGGGCCATCAGCTGGATTTCTGTCCTCTGTCCTGCCACTGAAGATAGCTCCTCTGAAATACTATAGCTCAGAAACCTCAGGCTGTGAACGGTGGCTCACACCTGTCAATCCAGCAGTTTGGGAGGCCAAGGTGGGAGGATAGCTTGAGCCCAAGAGTTTGGGACCAGCCTGGACAAAAAGATGCCTGTCTCTACAGAAAATTTAAAACTTGTCTGGGCATGGTCACACCTATGTGTAGTCTCGGCTACTCAAGACTGGGAGGCAGGAGGATCGCTTGAACCCAGGAGTTTGAGGCTGCAGTGAGCTATGATGGTGCTCTACGCTCCAGCCTGGGCAACACAGCAAGACCCCGTCTCAAAAAAAGAAAAAAAGTCAGATGCCTCAGTTTCATCATGGAGAGCCCCCTTTTAAAAAATCATTTATTGTGGTATCCAGTAAGCCTCTGATTTCTGCAGTACAAACCCAGTTTTGACGTGAACCATCCGTGTTAGGCTGGATACAGAAACGGGTGCACTTGTATCAGCCACCTCTGGGAAGGCTTTTCCCACCAGCATGCTGCAGGCACCCCTGTGTGCTTTCCTGATGGGAGAGGTGCCGCCCCTAGCTGTCCCTGACTTAACAGCTACCACTGCCAGTGCACAGGCATCTCAAAGCATAGCAGGGAGATGCTGCTCAGAGCATGCGCTTTCAGAAGCTCGGGAGAGGGCTCGTCCGAGTTCAGGACGTCTTGCCGCTGCCCTCCACAAAGGCTAGGACCTGCAGTGAATGCCCCGGGGCACACAGGTACTGCCCTCTGCCAGGGGATGTCCCCAGCCAAGCAGGTCTGGCCGGCTGGAGCGGAGACTCAGAGCTCACTGGTCCAGGTCTTAGGACCCCCTACTGATAAATCTGCTCCCGGAATCCTAGAAAGAGAAGCGGGATGATGAGATCTGGGGACCCCTTGTCATGCCGGATGCCTTTGAGAATCAGCAATGCTGAATGTCTCTGTTTTGTGGATGTGCAAACTGAGGCCCAGAAAGGCGGTCCCACAGCAACTCGGTAGCAGAGCTGCTGTTTGACACCCAGCGGTCTGACTCCAATGTTATATTCTAACCCCTGATGCTTGTGTTCCTGGAAGTTACCCGAGGCAGGATGCTGCCCCACGTGGCCCTCTGCTCTCTCCTTGAACACATCCTCTGACGGGGAGGTCACTCCCTATAAGGCAGCGGTTCTTAATTGGGGAAAATTTTGCCTGCACCTGTCTAGGGACATTTTCGATTGTCCTGGGTTGCTGGACACACTCTGGGGAGGCATGGACCACTGGCATTTAGCACTTGGGAGCCAGGGATGCTCCCAAACACCCCACAGTGCCCGGGCCAGCCCTACAGCAATGAATGGTCCAGCTCCCGCTGTCAGGAGGGCCGACGGGGAGAAACCCTGGGTTAGAACTGAAATGTCTGGTGTCCTGCCCTGATGTGAGTCCTTGTCCTGGTTTTAGGAAACAAAGTGCATGATGTGGCCGCAGGCACAGCACGGGAGCAGAAACCCCAGCGTCCCCACCAGTTAGTTTTTGGTAACTGAATGTCAAGGCTCCGAGAAGTAAAACCCACGCAGTGGCAGGGACACAGCCTCTGGGACCAGAATGCGTGGCTTCTAGTCCCTGCCTGCCCCTCATTAGCCAGGTCCCCCTGGGTGAAGTCCCCGTGCCGCCCTGTGCCTCAGTTTCCCCATCTGAAACAGGCATAATCAGTAGGGTCGCCTTAGAGTTGTCCCAAGGATTAAACGAGCGAATCCATAGAAAGCGCCCAGAGCAGTGTCCATGAACAGCGAGCACTTAATAAGGATCCTCCTTCTGCAGCTTCCTCGTGGGGTTTTGTTCCGTGCAAGCACTCACCCTTCTGAGACAGCGTGTGTGTGGACACAGTGGGCATTGGTGGGCACGTGGGCTTGTAAGCACGTCTGTGCCTGTACTGGAGTTGAGAGGGGTCCTGGCTGCGGCCTCCTGGGCGCTCACTCCTCTGCACCTGCAGGGCACGCCGGCCGACGTCCTGTACAAGGGCACCATCACCAGGATCATCGGTGAGGACAGCCCGAGTCGCCTGGACCGAGGCCGGGAGGACAGCCTGCCCAAGGGCCACGTCATCTACGAGGGCAAGAAGGGCCACGTCCTGTCCTATGAGGGTGAGTCGCAGGAGGAGAGGGGGCCCCGGACTGGGTTAGGTGTGTGCTTGGCCCGTTGAGGTAGCTTCACAGGGAGACAGGGCTGGGTTGACATGAGAAAGCACAATCTGATAGGTGGTGACCTCCGCGTCCCTGCAGGTATGCAAGCCAGCAGCAGGGAAGCGTTGGCCTTAGCTGCCTCCCACCTCCGCCCAGTTCTTTGCAATTTAGGAAACAAACTTGTAGCCACCCGTATAGGAGCATAGGAGGGAAACTGAGGCTTGGAGCAGAAGCCCAAGCTCACGCCCCAGGCCTCCGGCACTGTCCTGACAAAGCGAGCACTCTCGATGGCCACGAAGGAGCCCTTGGCCAGAGTGCCCGTCACCCTGCTGTGCCCCGGGCTCTGTGGAGCCCCCATCCTCTCCCTCTCTAGGCTCTGGGTTCCAGAACCAGGAGACCCTGCCAGGAAGGAGTTAAGGGAGTCGAGTGCCGGGAAAAAGAATTTCCTGGCAGCTGAGGGCACCCGGGGTGTGGAAATGGAAGCTGCTAATGGGCGCCTCTCAGTGCTGCAGCTGCACAGCCCGGAATTGCCTCTCCTCCCGAGGGCACCGTTTTTTTTCTCCCTCTGCCTCTGCCTGTGCCCACGGCCCCCTCCCCAGACCTGGGAAGTGGAGGTGGCACCCTGTGGCTTAGGAATATGCACTCCCTGCTGCCACACAGCCATGACCAGCCTGCAGCTGTGTCTTGGGTGCCAGCTCATGCCCCGGTGCCCCTGGACTGTGTCCCAGGCTGGTGGGAAGCCTGGGAAGGGCAGGTGGCGGGGGTAGTGAAGGGCTTGTCTTGAGAGGTCCCTGGGTAGAATCCCACTGGGACCCCAGACCAGTGCCTGAGCTTTTGTAGGCCTTGAACGTAGCGTCTTCATCCTCGGTTTTTGTTGGGGCCTTTAAACTCTTGTCTGCTCCCTGGGCTGGGCAGGTGGTGCGGGCAACGGCAGGTGTGAGGCGGCAGGGAGCAGGGAGGACTGTGGTACCTGCCACGCCGTCCGCCCCCCATTGGCCGCTGCTCAGCCAGGCTTCCCATCTCTCCGTTTTCATCTGATATCTCCCAATGTGTAAGTGTCGGTGATTAATTTGGAATGTTTTCTGAACAGCAACTCGGCACCCTCCAGTCGGCAGCCTCTGGCGTACGTAGCTTGCAGGCTGAGGGCCACATGAAGCAATGCTTGAGAGTCCCGAGAGCCCGTCAGTGGGTCCCTCCCCCAAGGGGTGGGCCGGGGCTCCGGGGAGCTTATTTGTGACAGTGCTGGGCTCGGCGGCCCTGGAAGGAGAGCCCTGGCTGACAGGCAAAGCCAAGCCTTTACCTTCCGGGGCCACCTCCGTCTGTTCAACCTGCTGCCTGTCCGGGGGGCAGTGGGCCAGGCCCACCTGAGCTCCTCTGGCCTGGCGAGGCCCCCTCTGCCACGGAGGCTCCTTCGCCACTCCGTGCAGCACACGCTTCCCACGCACACGCAGGCTCACGGTCAGACACTCACATGCACATGGACACAGGCTTCCAGGTGTGGCCACGTGTGTACACACACAAAGCCGAGTCTGCCCGGTGCCCCAGTCCATGTGTGTCCACGGACCCACTGAGTTCTCAGCGGCCAGGCTCACGTATGTGTGCCCACATCTACTCCACACACACCCGTGCCTGCCCTGTACATCCACGCTGCTGATGCGTCTTTGCTCATGTGCATGTGTGTGCTCGTGTGTGGTCACAGGCACAGCCCTGCGGGCAGACAGAGCATCCTGGAGGCTGGGGTGCGGGGTGCAGACAGTGTGCCCTGCCTCTGTCACTGTGTAGCCACCTGGAAAACTCCTGGGTCCTGCTGGCAGCCCCCGGGGGTGCAGGTGTGGGCTCCCTCGGGAGCTCTCGGCTGTGAAGCCTTATGATGGGGCCAGCATGGAAGCGCTGCTGGCTCCTGCCCGCCGCCCTGCCTGTCTTGCCTGTCCACCACAGTCCCAGGCATGCCCACCGCGGTCCTGGGCCCATGCACACGGTCGCCTGTGCCCAGCTCCTCACCGAGGGCTTTGCGTGGTTTCCAGGTGGCATGTCTGTGACCCAGTGCTCCAAGGAGGATGGCAGAAGCAGCTCAGGACCGCCCCACGAGACAGCTGCCCCCAAGCGTACCTACGACATGATGGAGGGCCGTGTGGGCAGAGGCATCTCCTCAGCCAGCATCGAAGGTGGGGCCCTCGCTCTCCCGGTGATAGCAAGGAAGAGACTTCATCCCTCAGCGCTCCCTGGAGGGCGGTGGGGGGACAGCTGGCCCCATTTTACAGAGGGGAAACCGAAGCTGGGCTTTCTGAGGCTCCACATGGAGGCAGCGCGGGGACCCTCACGTGCTGGGGTCTACTCCACCATCGTCGCGGGGACGACCACTGCCCAGTGACCGCTCAGGGACCCCCAGAATGATGCCCTCACCCTCTCCCACCCAGGTCTCATGGGCCGCGCCATCCCACCTGAGCGACACAGCCCCCACCACCTCAAAGAGCAGCACCACATCCGAGGGTCCATCACACAAGGTACTGCCCTGCCCGCTGCTCCCTGGGTGCCCCCTGTGGGTATGCAGTCGAGCAGGGCGTGGGAGGGGAGACACAGCCGGAGTGCGGGGGGAGCAGGTACACTGCGTGATCAGCACGTGAGCTACAGAGCAATGGTGTCTGTTATTTACTTGAAAACAAAAATGAAAAGCCAAATGCCACCCATCACCCCTCTGCTTTGAGGTGTCACAGAGCAGCTGCCCTGTGCTTGGCACTAACCCAGGTGCCACCTGCATATCATCTTACAGAGCGCCCTGGTGAGGCAGATGCGACTGGGAGAGGCTTGGACAGCGCCAAGAACTCTGTCGTGTTCTCGTGGCTGGTCCGTGGCACAGCCAGCTACTGTGAACTTGGTAGCTGTGTGGTTTTAATTTTTTTATTTTTATTTTCTTGTTGTTTGAGACAGGGTCTCACTGTTGGCCAGGCTAGAGTGCAGTGGCACGATCCCAACTCGCTACAGCCTCCACCTTTCAGGCTTAAACAATCCTCCCACTGCAGCCTCCCAAGCAGCTGGGACCACAGGCGCACACCACCACATCCAGCTAATTTTTGTATTTTTGTAAAGATGGGGTTTCGCCATGTTGCCCAGGCTGGTCTCAAACTCCTGAGCTCAAGCTGTCTGCCTGCCACAGCCTCCCAAAGTGCTGGGTTTACAGGCATGAGCTACTGTGCCTGGCCTGTGGTTTTAGCTTCATGACTTCATAGTGTCCACGACTTGCTGAGGTGGTTCAGTTAGTATTCTTGTTTTGTATATGAAGAAGCTGAGGCCCAGAGAGGTCAGATTCCCTGGTCAAGGTCACACAGCAAGACGGGATTTGAACTCAGGTTGTCTAGCTCCTGAACCCGCTGGCTCTTGGTGGGTCTGGGCGGGGCGGGGCATAAGGGTCAGTGCTGTCCTCCCGGCAGGGATCCCGAGGTCCTACGTGGAGGCGCAGGAGGACTACCTGCGTCGGGAGGCCAAGCTCCTGAAGCGGGAAGGCACGCCGCCGCCCCCGCCGCCCCCTCGGGACCTGACCGAGGCCTACAAGACGCAGCCCCTGGGCCCCCTGAAGCTGAAGCCGGCCCACGAGGGCCTGGTGGCCACGGTGAAGGAAGCGGGCCGCTCCATCCACGAGATCCCTCGAGAGGAGCTGCGGCACACACCTGAGCTGCCCCTGGCCCCGAGGCCGCTCAAGGAGGGCTCCATCACGCAGGTACGGCTGGGGGCCAGGCAGGTGGGCCCAGTTCTAACAGGGGCGGCAGTGGCTGCGGGGCACTGCCCTGGACTTCTCCACATGGGGAAACCGAGGCTGAAAGCCCTTGAGTGCCTTACAGTCACCCAGCTGCTCATCACCGGGCCTTGGCTGTGCTGGTCCCGGGGCTGTGCTGGGGGCGTCAGACTCCTGACCTCATTCCACTGAACTACCATGTTCCCATTCTTCAGGGAGAGAAACTGAGGCCCAGAGAGGCCAGGCAGGCTTCCATCACTCCAGGACTAAGCATAGTAATGAGTGTCCGTGGCCTCTGTGCCGGGCCAGGAGTGGCCTGAGAATGCTGTGGAGTGAATTGTGTCCCCCGTGGCAATGCTCTTAGGCTGCTGATTAGTGAATTGCGCCCCCCCTCCCTGTGGCAATACTCTGAGGATGCTGCGTAGTGAATTGTGCCTCCCCACCCCCACGCGCAATGCTCTGAGGCCACTGCATAGTAAATTGTCGTCCCCTGCCATGGCAATGCTCTGAGGATGCTGCGTAGTGAATTGTGTCCCCCCACCCCACCGGCAATGCTCCGAGGATGCGTAGTGAATTGTTCGCCCCCCCTTGGACCCCGCAATGCTCTGAGGCCACGGCGTAGTGAATTGTGCCCCCCATGGCTATGCTCTGAGGCCGCTGAGTAGTGAACTGTGCCCCCGTGGCTATGCTCTGAGGCCACTGAGTAGTGAATTGTGCCCCCCTCCCACCCCGGCAATGCTCTGAGGTCGTTTACTTCTTGACCTTATTTTATTGCTGAGTAAACTGAGATTCAGAGAGGTTCAGCCACTCACCCAGAGTCACGCAGCAAATGCAGTTGTGAAACCCAAATCCAGATGTCCCTATAGCTGCAACGTCGTTGCTCTCAACATCCACTGCACCCACCAGCATGTTGCACCCCAGGTGGCCCCAGCCCCCCAGGGCAACCCCAGCTCTGTAGGGGAAGTTCTGTGCAGATGGTAAGAGGAGCTGCATGGAAAGCCCCTGAGGCCACTGTCCCTCCCCATGGGCAGAGGTGGCCTCCTGTGAGGGGGAAGGAGAGTAGAGCTACCCTGGGGCCAAGGGGCTGTGAGGCGGAAGGACTGGGGTGGGTGTCCCGGGCGGGGTCCCAGCCTGCAGGAAGGTTTTGAAGCCAAAGCCGGGGAGAAGGCGGAAGCAGTCAGATCACTGAATGCCCGGGGGAGGGTTTGGCTCTCAGCCCCCAGGCAATTATGGAGCCCTTGGCAAGCAGCCACTGCCTGACCAAGACGAGGCGCAGATTTTAGAGTATTCTTTTGAAAAACAAGGGCAGTTCCCCTTCTTAGGAACATAACGAAGACATACATCCCTTAATAGACTTCTGTTGCTTGAAAAGCCCTAAGGCCCGACAGTATCTGCGTCCCCTGAGCCTGCTGAAATGGGACGGGGACGTGGTGGCCTGGCTGCGCAGGTCCCAGTCTGGACAATGACCCCCATGTCTTCAGCCATCCTTTCTGTCCCGAGAGCAAACACCTGGGCCCTGACCTCAGTGTCCCCGGGGCTGAAAGCCTTAGGGTGGGTGGTGCTGAGTCTGGGTGCTGATTTTCTCTGCTTGGCATTGGGTGGGCCGTGGAGGGTCCTAGGCTGAACAGAGGACGGTGTTTGCCCACATGAGGGTGTTGGGCTTCTTTCTAGCAAACTCAGGGGCCTTCAGAGGGCCCAGCACTTAGCAGGGAGAGCTGGCTGCTGAGCTTTTTACCCCTTTCTGTAGTCCCCCCAGGGAGCTTGGGGACCAGGGTCAGGCCCGGGGTGGGCAGGGCAGGAAGTAACCAGCGTGCCCGTCTCGGGGTTTGCTAAGCCGTCTGTCTCCCTGCCTCTGGAGGCGTACGATGTCACCGCCGTCATATAGATGACAAACTGAGGCTCAGAAGGGGGATGCAGCTGGTCTGGGCTATGGCTATGGGCAAGGCTGGAGCTCACACCCCTCTGCCCCAGGGTACCCCGCTCAAGTACGACACCAGCGCGTCCACCACTGGCTCCAAAAAGCACGACGTGCGCTCCCTCATCGGCAGCCCCGGCCGGACGTTCCCACCTGTGCACCCACTGGACGTGATGGCTGACGCCCGGGCACTGGAACGCGCCTGCTATGAGGAGAGTCTGAAGAGCCGGCCGGGGACCGCCAGCAGCTCGGGGGGTTCCATTGCACGCGGCGCCCCAGTCATCGTGCCAGAGCTGGGCAAGCCACGGCAGAGCCCCCTGACCTATGAGGACCACGGGGCGCCCTTCGCCGGCCACCTCCCACGAGGCTCGCCTGTGACCACACGGGAGCCCACGCCGCGCCTGCAGGAGGGTGAGTGGGGCATGCGTGGGCGTGGGTGGGGTGGGTGTCTGGCTGGGGAAGCTGTACTTCACCCTCCACCATTAGCTTCGTTTGCACCCGGGACATCCTCGCCACTGGCTCTCCACCACATCCAAACCACCTGCAGGGCCTTGGGCTCTGCCTCCAACTCCAAACCCTTTCCAGCTCCTTCCCACCTTCCAGACCACCATGGTGCCTCACCTAGCTTCCCCCACTCCCCTGCAGCTTCCTGCTGTAACCCACTCTGCAAACAGCAGCCTGGACACTTTTTAAAAATGCAAATCAAATTATTCCACTTCCCCGCTTTCATCCTTCTGGCAACTTCACACATTTTGCGCCGGCCTGGGGTGCCTGCTGTTGGGGCCCTTCCTGCCCCGTTCAGCCAGATTCCTTCACCCTCCCCAGTCCCGCCCTGGCCTCCTTTCTTTGTTCTTGCTCACTTGGTCAGCTCAGTCTTCACCCAGGGCCTTTGCTCGGCTCCGCCCCTCTGCCCATGTCCCCACCTTCCAGATCTTCACATAGTGGGTTTCTTTGCATCCCTCGGGTCTCTGTTTAAATTTTTGTCACATCCTTGGGGAGACTTCTTCCAACCAAACCCCCTCTCCCCAGTTCATGTCACATGCTGTGACACTAACATTTTCTTCCGGCTGGGCGCGGTGGCTCACGCCTGTAACCCCAGCACTTTGGGAGGCCGAGGCAGGCACATCACCTGAGGTCAGGAGTTCGAGACCAGCCTGGCCAATGTGGTGAAACCCCGTCTCTACTAAAAGTATAAACAATAGCCAGGTGTGGTGGTGTGCACCTGTAGTCCCAGCTACTTGGGAGGCTGAGGCAGGAGAATCGCTTCAACCCAGGAGGCAGAGGTTGCAGTGAGCTGAGATTGCACCACTGCACTCCAGCCTGGGCAACAAGAGCAAAACTCCATCTCAAAAAAAAAAAAAATGATTCCAAGCATGTTTCACTCTATCACTGTCACGTGTTTACTGGTTTATCACCTGTCTGTCTCTCACGCTGAGTGCCAGCTCCGTGGGGACTGGGATTTCTGTCCGTTTTGTTCACTGGGGTCACCGCAGTTCTCACAACACTGCTGGTGTGTAGTAGAGGCTGCATCAGTATTTTTTTATTGATTGAGTGAACGGATGAAAGAGTGAATTTTTAAAAAAGAATTATAACACAAAAGCAAATGAGTCAATGAACAAAAAATGAACTAAGACAAATGAAGAAAGGAAGGAACAAATGAAGAGACTTGGTCCTTGGGATGCCGAGGACCCGACCCTCAAACGACACCCCATAAACGCCAGCCCCAGAGGCCCTGCATGGGGGGCCGGTGCTGAGACCTGATGCCATCCACCATGCCCATCCACAGGCAGCCTCTCGTCCAGCAAGGCATCCCAGGATCGAAAGCTGACGTCGACACCTCGTGAGATCGCCAAGTCCCCACACAGCACCGTGCCGGAGCACCACCCACACCCCATCTCGCCCTATGAGCACCTGATCCGGGGTGTGAGTGGCGTGGACCTGTATCGCAGCCACATCCCCCTGGCCTTCGACCCCACCTCCATACCCCGAGGCATCCCTCTGGACGCAGGTGATTGCCCTGGGGCTCCCAGAACCCTGCAGCGGTGGTACACAGGGCGGAGGACCTCATCAGCATTAGCCCCAGGACTCCTTAGGCATCAACTATTAGGTTCCCTTGGATGGGGAAACTGAGGGCTGGAGATTAGAAGACCCAACAGTGTAATCATGACCAGTTGCAACTGGAGCAGAATTTCTCTTAGTAGTTGGCAGGACATGGGGGGGTTAAACATTTCTGTGATTTTCTTTCCCTGCAGGACTTATCAGTGCCTTTAACAATGCAAACGTATTAAATGAGGCTCGAGCGTATGCATTTTTCAAATAGACATGATCTGAAAATTTTCTTTCTAAAGAGTTGCATCCCTTTGGTGTGTTAATCTGCAATGTGATGTCTTATGTTTGGGACAACTTTGATTGTCCCAAAAAAGTATCCTTTGTAGAAGTAAAAAGCATCCTTCGTAGAAGTCACCCCCTTGTGTTCTGGGGAGAAGTCGTCCTGCTGTCCGGCGCTCAGTTGTGTTTTGTGCTTTGGGCGGCCATACATAGGCATGAGAAGCAGTCCGGGTATAGAAGTCGGGGGCATCCAGACAGGCAGGGAGACACTGTCAGGCCTGGGTGTGGCCCACCTCATGCCTGCTCCCCTCTGCCCACAGCTGCTGCCTACTACCTGCCCCGGCACCTGGCCCCCAACCCCACCTACCCGCACCTGTACCCACCCTACCTCATCCGCGGCTACCCTGACACGGCGGCGCTGGAGAACCGGCAGACCATCATCAACGATTACATCACCTCACAGCAGATGCACCACAACGCGGCCACCGCCATGGCCCAGCGCGCCGACATGTTGCGGGGCCTCTCGCCCCGAGAGTCCTCACTGGCACTCAACTATGCTGCCGGCCCCCGAGGTGCGCAGGCGGGCGGGCCACCTCCACTTACTCCCAAACAGCACGCGTGTGCCCGTGTGCCCCTGTGACCTTGCCGAGGTGGCTAGACTAGGTCGCCTTGTGGGTCACCTTGTGTGTGCAGACCTGAGTGGGTGGTGTGGGGCTGTGCGTGCCGTGGATACTGGTTGTCACCTGGTCGGCGTGTGCATGGCAGCATCCTCGGTGTGCGTGAGTCTGCGTATGCTCTTAGGACACAGGGGCCTTGGGAGTTTAAAGAAAGATCAGAATGTGAGGCTGTTTGGAGTTTTATTCCTTTGCCTCATAAACAGCCCATGGTTGCTTTGCATGCACACATTCAAGAGCTGTCCTCAGACGTGCTTCTGGAATGTTCTGGAATAACCAAGTTCTAGTTGGGGCTCAGTTGGAAAAGCCGAAGTCACACTAGGTATTTTGAACAGAAAGGGTTGAATACAGGGTTATGTAGGCATCAGAGGCTGAAGGGGCACAGAGGGCTTGCGAAGGGAAGCAGGGATGGCAGCTGCAGGGGACGCCGCAGCTCGGGCTTGAGAGCAGAAGAGGAGGTGGGACCGAGAGGACCTGAGCATTCAGAAAAGGGCCCCGTGGCCAGGGCTGGGAGCCGAGGAGGGAGTGCCCGCCACTGGCTCTGCTGGGTCCAGGAGTGCGTGCCGTGCTCTCCGGGAGGGCGATCTGGCCAGTGGGCATCCTGGCCTCTCTCCTCCCTGTGGCTCCAGTCCCGGCCCATCTCCTCCTGCAGGCATCATCGACCTATCCCAAGTGCCACACCTGCCCGTACTGGTGCCCCCAACACCAGGCACCCCAGCTACCGCCATGGACCGCCTTGCCTACCTCCCCACCGCACCCCAGCCCTTCAGCAGCCGTCACAGCAGCTCCCCGCTCTCCCCAGGTAGCGCCGCCCCCCAGTACTGGGTGGGGACCCCGGCCTCTGTGGGAGGCAGCTGGGGTGAGGGCGGGCAGAGGCCTTGCCCTCTGCCCCACTCCAGAAGACAAAGCCAGTCTCTTCTTGGCCCTGGGGCTGAGTCTTCCGGCCTTTGGGTTTCCTAGGAGGTCCCACGCACTTGACAAAACCAACCACCACATCCTCGTCTGAGCGGGAGCGGGAGCGGGATCGGGATCGGGAGCGGGAAAAGTCGATCCTCACATCCAGCACGACAGTGGAGCACGCGCCCATCTGGAGACCCGGTAGGGCATCAGGCCCCCACCCCCGCCCTGGAACTCCCTGTGGGCCACATGAGGCCTCCCCCTGCTGATGCCACGGCCTCTCACCAGGTACAGAGCAGAGCAGCGGCAGCAGCGGCGGGGGTGGGGGCAGCAGCAGCCGCCCCGCCTCTCACTCTCACGCCCACCAGCACTCGCCCATCTCCCCCCGGACCCAGGATGCCCTCCAGCAGAGACCCAGCGTGCTGCACAACACAGGCATGAAGGGCATCATCACCGCTGTGGAGCCCAGCACGCCCACGGTCCTGAGGTGGGCCAGGTTGGCACGGGGGGGGGGACAGGCAGACGGGTGGGTGAGGATGGATGGTAGTAGGAGGATGGGCTAGAGGATGCTCGGTGGGAGGCACATGGGAGGTGGGTTGGGGGTCAGATGGGTGGCTGGTGTTAGAAGAATAGAGTATGTGTGAGTAATAGATGGACGATGGCTGGGTGGGTGGGTGATAGGGTTATGTGGGTAGGTGGCAGGAGAGATGGCTGGGTTAGCCAGATGGATGGATGGGCGGGTGGATTAGGTGGATAGGTGGGTCAGTGGGAGGATAAATGGCTAGGTTAGCTGGGTGGGTGGATAGATGGGTGGGTAGGTGGTAGGGTTAAGTAGGTAGATGTGTGGGTGAGAGGATAGGTAGCTGGGTTAACTGGGTATATGGCTGGCTGGCTGGCTGGATGGTAGGTGGTTATGTAGGTAGGTAGTTGGGTGGAAGGATAGATGGCCAGGTTAGCTGTGTGGGTGGGTGAGTGGATGGATGGATGGGTGGGTTAGGTAAGTGGGGTGGGGTAAGAGGATAGATGGCTGGGTTAGCTGGGTGGATGGGTGGGTGGGTGGTCAGGTTAGGTGGGTGGCTGGTCAGGTTAGGTAGGTGGGTGGGTGGGTGAGAGGATAGACAGCTGGCTTAGCTGGGTGGATAGATGGGTGAGTGGGTGGTTAGGTTAGGTAGACGGGTGGGTGAGAGCATAGATGGCTGGCTTAGCTGGGTGGATGGATGGGTGGGCGGGTGGTTGGGTTAGATAGGTGGGTGGGGTAAGAGGATAGATGGCTGGCGTAGCTGGGTAGATGGGTGGGTGGTCAAGTTAGGTGAGTGGGTGGGTGGGTGAGAGGATAGGTAGCTGGGTTAACTGGGTGGATGGATGGATGGATGGATAGATAGATAGTGGGTAGTCAGGTTAGGGTAGGTATGTAGAAGGGTGGAAGGATAGATGACCAGGTTAGCTGTGTGGGTAGGTGGGTGGGTGGATGGATGGATGGATGGTCAGGTTAGGTAGGTGGGTGGGTAGGTGAGAGGATAGACAGCTGGCTTAGCTGGGTATATGGATGGGTGGGTGGGTAGGGTAAGAGGATAGATGGGTGGCTTAACTGGGTAGGTGGGTGGGTGGTCAGGTTAGGTAGGTGGATGAGTAAGAGGATAGATGGTTGGGTTAGCTGGATGGATGGGTGGATGGGTGGATGGGTGGGTGGATGGGTGGATGGGTGGATGGATGGATGGGTGGATGGGTGGTTGGGTGGATGGTCAGGTTAGGTAGGTCGGGGGGTAAGAGGATAGATGGCTGGCTTAGCTGGGTGGATGGATGGGTGGGTGGTAGGGTTAGGTGGATGATGGAATAGGTGGTTAAATGAGTAACTGGGGGGATGAGTGGATGGAGGTTCAGGTGAATGAATGAATGATGGGTTGGGCGGTGGGATGAGGAGGTGGGGAGGTTGTTTGATTTGAGAATAGAATCTGTGGAGAGGGAGAGACTGAGTGGGGGTTGTGAGGAAAGACTCCTGGGCCCCCATGTTTAGCAAGGCCAGTAAGGAAGAGATGCCCTCTTGCCTGGACAAAGTCCCAAGTGTCTCTGAGCTGGCAGAGGCCCCTGAGTGCCCTCTCGTGACACACTCCAGAGACTGTGGGCAGAGCTGCTTCTCACCATGGGGTGGGGTTGCTCCTTAACACCCTTCCCTGCCTGGGACCTTTTTTTTTTTTTGAGACGGAGTTTTGCTCTGTCACCCACGATGGAGTGCAGTGGCGCGATCTCTGCTCACTACAACCTCCGCCTCCAGGTTCAGGCAGTTCTCCTGCCTAAGCCTCCCAAGTAGCTGGGACTACAGGCACGTGCCACCACGCGCAGCTAATTTCTGTATTTTTAGTAGTAATGCGGTTTCACCGTGTTGGCCGGGCTGGTCTCAAACTCCTGACCTCAAGTGATCTGCCTGCCTCAGCCTCCCAAAGTGCCAGAATTACAGGCATGAACCACCGTGCCTGGCCTCCAGGACCTATTTAGAGGCAACTTAATTCCTCCAAAATGAATTTTCAGTCAGAAAAGTACCCACGCCTCCACATCCTGCTTGGGTGCCTGAAGTCATACCCGCCCCCCACCACAATTCCAACTATGAAAAATGGCATCGTTTCCCAAAAGCAGTGGTGGCTTTGTCACCCCTGACTCAGAGACCCAGCAGGTACATGAAGCACGCACACCTAGCTCGGGGAGCAGGGTGCCAGCACACAAGCGCTTGCCTACTGCCCACTCATGAATGAGGCCCTGGGAGTCAGAGTTAGCGACAGATGGGGATACCCCCATGGAGAAACAGGGCTCCTAGAAGGCCGAGTGGGTGGAGCGGCCGGCTCCTGCTCCAGCCCCGGCCCTGCACAGGGGCAGCTGTGCCCCAGCTTCTCGCCCACAGAGCTCAGAACAAGCGGCTTTCTCTCTGTTCTCAGCACCCACCCTGGTGGCTCCCTGGGGTCTCCCCTTGCTCTCCCGATCCTCACGTGCTTAGCTCCTCAGGTGTCCTGAGAAGGTGCAGCTCCCTCATGCCCCACTCCCTGGAGACTCCTCTAACCCCGCCTCAGCTTCCTTGCCGTTCTCTCATGGCACCTCGTTGACTGCTTCCGTACAGCTACCAGGCTCTGTAGGGCTTGGATGTCTGTTAGCGCACTGGGTGTCCGTCTTCTGAATTGGCTGATAAGATGCTTGCATCTGTTATCTGTTTTGTTGGCCGCTGTATTCACCGTGCCTAGAGCAGTGCCTGGCACCTACTCTTTGCCTAATCAGAAACGTGGGAATAAGGCAAGGAATGAATGAGCGAATGAATGGGATAGGGAACGCCATGCCACACAGTCTGGCAGGTCACAGTCAGGAGGGCAGGTTTATTCTGGAGCAGCAGGGAATGTAGATGTTATTCCAGGGCAGTGGGGACTCGTCAAGGGTGGTGGAGGAAGGGAGCAACTCCCACCGCTGCCTGACCGCCTTCCTCCTCCCCCAGGTCCACCTCCACCTCCTCACCTGTTCGCCCGGCTGCCACATTCCCACCCGCCACCCACTGTCCACTGGGCGGCACCCTCGATGGGGTCTACCCTGCCCTCATGGAGCCCGTCTTGCTGCCCAAGGAGACCCCCCGAGTCGCCCGGCCAGAGCGGCCCCGAGCAGACACCGGCCATGCCTTCCTTGCCAAGCCCCCCGCCCGCTCTGGGCTGGAACCCGCCTCCTCCCCCAGCAAGGGCTCTGAGCCCCGGCCCCTCGTGGCCCCCAGCTCTGGCCACACCGCCATCGCCCGCACCCCCTCGAAGAGCCTCGTACCCCACCACGCCAGCCCGGACCCGCCGGCACCGCCCGCCTCGGCCTCGGACCCGCACCGGGAAAAGACTCAAAGTAAATCCTTTTCCATCCAGGAACTGGAACTCCGTTCTCTGGGTAAGACCACCCTGACAGCGGCCACCTTCATAGACGCGATTATCATGCGTCAAATTGCTCACGATAAAGGGGCGCGAGAAGGAGGTGCGCTGGCCAACGGCTCCCCTCGCGATGGTAAGACTTCCGGCCCGCACCCACCCCGTCTCGTGCTCCAAAGATATTTTCAGATCTCTGCTTTTTACTTTGGCCCCGTTTTTTTCGTTGTTGTTTTGGTATTTTGTTTTGAAGCCCGTCCGTCCCCGCCGGTTTGCACGCGCTGACGACTGCTCCAGCCGCGCCCGCCCCTCTGGTTTGGGGTACTCATCATTTGCACATCATTTTACCATGTTTTTTTTTTTAATTTTTGCTTTTTTTTCTTTAATGAATGGATCTGTGATTCTGACTTCAACTGCGCCCCCATCTCCCCCCTTTGCGCCTGTGTCCGGGGAGCAGGGATGGGGCTGCGGGGGGGCTCGGGCCTCTGCCCCCCGCCTGCCTGGATGCAGTTGGATTTGGGGGAAGTGGAGGCAGGCGGTTCTGGGAGGAGCTGAGGAGGGGTGGGGGCCTGCGCTGTGGACGAGGAGCTAGGCCCAGCTCTTGCGTCCTGTTCCTGGGAGGGTGTCTCAGGGATGCCCTCTCCCCAGCCAGTGAACCCCTGAACAAGGGGAGCTGTCTGCATACAGCCCCTGCCTTGGCCTCTTAGCTCCCCTCTGTTGAACTAGGACGGCCTAGCCTATAGCCCAGCAGGGCCCCCAGGACCCAGGGTCACTCCCAGCCACACCCAGCTTCTCACTCTGCCCAATACACTCCTTCCCCAGAGAGCCACACTGCCCCTGTCTCATGCTGGCCTCGTCCCGCCTCCACTGCCTGAGCCCATTTCTTTTCTCCTCGTCTCTCTCTGTGTCTCCCTCTCCCTCTGTCTCTGTCCCAGGCTCTGCGTTTCCCTCCACCTCTCTCTTGGCCTCCTTCTCTCTTCCCCACACCCTCCTCTGCCTTACTCTCTCTGGGCACCCACACCCCACCCCTAGCTTGGGTTCCCCTTGACCCCGAGGGGACCCAGCCAGCTGGAAGGGCAGCCCTGCCCCTTGGATCCCGAGGCCCTGGGCCCACTGCCTGACTCTGTACCCCGCCTGCCCCAGGTTACCACGGCAGCAGCTACAGCCCCGATGGGGTGGAGCCCATCAGCCCCGTGAGCTCGCCCAGCCTGACCCACGACAAGGGGCTCCCCAAGCACCTGGAGGAGCTCGACAAGAGCCACCTGGAGGGGGAGCTGCGGCCCAAGCAGCCGGGTACGCGGCACCCAGCACCTGGCCCCGAAGCCATGCGAGACAGGAACCCTCTGGCCCCAGCACACAGATGGGCAAACAGAGGTGCCGAAAGGCCCAGCAATCAGCCGGGTCACGAGGCTCACGGACGCAGGGCTGGGTTCAGGCCCAGCAGCCCTGGGGCCAGCAGACACCCCCTGACCGGCTCTGCTCTGCCCGCAGGCCCCTTGAAGCTCGGCGGGGAGGCTGCCCACCTCCCACACCTGCGGCCGCTGCCCGAGAGCCAGCCCTCATCCAGCCCACTGCTCCAGACTGCCCCGGGGGTCAAGGGTCACCAGCGGGTGGTCACCCTGGCCCAGCACATCAGTGTAACTATGCATTCTCTGCCCCTGTTTGTCACCTTTGCACCTGGGGCACCAGGCCTGGAGAGGGGATGGGGAACCCCACAGGCCCTCTGTCCTGGCGGGGAAGCTTGGGGATCCAGGGTGTGGGTAAGGTGAGATCCCAAAGCCCCAAGCACCCACACTGTCTGCACCTCCTCACCCATGGGGGGCCTGCGATGCGAGCCGACAGCGTCTTCACGGGTGATGAGGTGTCCTGGTGACCTGGGTTTCTCAGTGTCGTGGGCCGGTCACATCAGCCATCTGCCGACTACCAGCTTGGGACGGCTGAGCACAGCCCCACTCCCACGCACACAGGGACGTGGAGGCCCAGAGGGTGGTGGGCAGGTCCACAGTTGCCCAGGAAGCCGGTCCCAGCCAGGGTTTCACCCCGAGCTCCATCTGGCCCCTTCCCCCACCCAGAAGGTTCCGGCAGGAGGGAGCTGCCTGACCCTGGGCCCCCAACTTGCCTGCAGGAGGTCATCACGCAGGACTATACCCGGCACCACCCACAGCAGCTCAGCACACCCCTGCCCGCCCCCCTCTACTCCTTCCCTGGGGCCAGCTGCCCTGTCCTGGACCTCCGCCGCCCGCCCAGTGACCTCTACCTCCCACCCCCGGACCATGGTGCCCCAGCCCGTGGCTCCCCCCACAGTGAAGGGGGCAAGAGGTGAGTGAGGAGTGGGGATGCCGCTTGCTGGTCAGCTGGTGGGAGGCCTTTATCAGCTGCCTGCCTCGGAGCGGGGTCCCAGCTCAGCTGCATGCGAGAGCTGCCTGTCGCCATTGCACAGGCAAGAAACAGGCTCCGGAAGGATGAGGAGATCACAGAGCGGACTCCTGATAAATGAAAGCTGGTCAAAGTACACACGGTGCTCAGTGGTTCTGGGCACCCACGTGTACCCTTTACACACAACCTCCCAGGAGGCATGAGCAACATTCTCCCCATTTCACAGACGAAGAAACCAAGGCCTGGAGAAGTAAAGTCACCTGCCCACAGGGACACAGTCAGAAGGTGGCAGAGGTGGATGGGATCCAGGACTGTTTAGAGAGCCGCCTTTCAACACACGCACACACACATGCACACGCACCCATCAGTGCACACACGCACACACCCATCAATGCACACATGCACACACACCTATCAGTGCACACACACCTATCAGTGCACACACATGCACAGTCACACTCATCAATGCAGGCTTTCAACACACGCACACACACAGTGCACACATGCATACCCATCGATGCACGCACATGCACACCCCTGCACATGCTCACACACACTCCCACCCTGGTGAACCCTGGGGCCTCTGGGGGTCAAAAGGAGGTGAGGAGAGGGCCCTGAGCTCCAAGGGGAAGGAGGAAGTTTGGTAGGCAAGGGGGAGGTAATGCGTGTGGGAGGACAGATATGGCAAGACGGCAGGGCATCTTTGGGGGACAGTGGTGTAGCTGGCACTGAGGTACAACCAGAATTCAGAGCAGGGATCATAAACTATGTCCCATGGCCCAGATCCAGCCCATGGCCTGTTTTTATATAATTCATGAACTAAAAAGATGACTTTACATTTTTCAAAGGTTGTTTAAAAAAATTAAAATAGTAACGATACATGCCAGAGATTACTTGTGGTCAAAAATGCCTAAAACATTTCTGATTTGGCCACAGACAGAAAAAGTGTGCTGAGCCCTGGTTTAGAGTGGAGGTGGGCTGGGAGGGGCGCGTCCCCTCAGGAGGGAGACTTCTCACCACATCTGGGGCCCTTTCTCCAACCAGGTCTCCAGAGCCAAGCAAGACTTCCATCTTGGGTGGCAGTGAGGATGGTATTGAACCTGTGTCCCCACCGGAGGGCATGACGGAGCCAGGGCACTCCCGGAGCGCTGTGTACCCGCTGCTGTACCGGGATGGGGAGCACACGGAGCCCAGGTACTTCTGTGGGCACACGCGCTGTCCCCAGGATGCGCAGGTATCAGCTCCTTGCCCATCCTTGGCCCCAGTCCACCGCAGTGCCGTGTGGAAAGTGACAAGGGCACAGGGCTCAACTGGGCGACCTCAAGCCCACTAAGTAAGCTTTACCAACTTGGGGGTGTGATGCATGCCCACCCTCCCTGCAGAGACCCCAGTGGTGGCTCTCCATGCCTTGCGGCCCCTGTTGAACCTCTAAGAAATAATGAGCTAGGTGGGCTAGAGCAGACTGTGGGTGATGGGTGAGGCAGGGGCTGAGAAGGAAGCTGGGCCCATTGGCCTTGGGGAAGGGCATGGTCAGAACCCAATTTCAGTCCTTGAGGCTCTCTTCAGAGGATCAGGTTGGAGCAGGTGGTCAGAGGCAGACCACCATGCAGCCAGGTGTCTCCTGAGACACCACAAGCCCCAAGGTGGGTGAACTGCAAAGGAGTTTCCAGGAGCCTTGGTCTTCTACGAGAAAGGAGATGCAGGCATGGGGGCAGGTGAAGCTTGGTTCCACATGTCTAAGGCATCTCAGGTGGTGAGTTCCCCGTCATCAAAGGCATGCAAGTGAGCTGATACGAGGTGTCTGATCCTCACAGCAGGATGGGCTCCAAGTCTCCAGGCAACACCGGCCAGCCGCCAGCCTTCTTCAGCAAGCTGACCGAGAGCAACTCTGCCATGGTCAAGTCCAAGAAGCAGGAGATCAACAAGAAGCTGAACACCCACAATCGGAACGAGCCCGAATACAGTAAGGGGCCTGCAGTCTCCCGGGGAAGCATGGGGCCACGGGTGGGCAGGTGGCCTGCCGGTAGTGGGGCTGGAGCCACCCAGTGGCAGAAACCCACAGGGCACTTTTGAAAGCTAAGTGGTCCTGCTGACCGCCTTCCATGCCCACCCCGGCCCTTCACCTCACATCTGGGGAGGCCCAGGGCAGTTTGTTGATCGCGGGGCTTTCTATAGGAGCTTACTGGCATGGAAGAATAGCGCCAGCACATAGTAGGCACCCAGTGAATACTCGCATAAATAACGGGGACCAGGGGTTGGGTCCTTCCCACACATGGGCCGGGCGCCTCCCGCACCCAGCACCTGTGTGGCTTTGCACCCATTGACATGGTTGCTGGGGGTGAATGCCCCAGTCTGCCTCCCAGTCCCTAGCACAGTGCCTGGCACTTAGCAGATCCACCACAGAATACGTGAGTGGGTGGGCAAATAAAGAGTCTGTCACAGTCCCCAACCCCAGGAAGCCTCATCTGCCAGGGGAGTTTGGGTGAATAACAGATGCTTTTCCCTTCCTGGGGATGGTCACTGGCTTGCCGGGCACGGTGGCTCATGCCTAGAGGCCCAGCACTTTGAGAAGATGAGGTGGGAGGATTGCTTGAGGCCAGGAATTCAAGACCAGTCTGGGCAATATAGCAAGACCCCATCTCTACAGAAATTTTAAGAATCAGGCACACACCTATAGTCCCAGCTACTGGGGAGGCTGAGGGGGGAGGATTGCTTGAGCCTGGGAGGTCAAGGCTGCAGTGAGCTATGATCACACCACTGCATTCCAGCCTGGGCAACAGAGCAAGATATTGTCTCAAAAAACAAAAAACCACAACAAAAATCTCTGACCCAGGAACTACAGGGCCTTGTAAGTGCGGTTGGTCCAGGGACCTGTAGCATTGGCATCTCCGGGGTACTGGTTAGAAATGCAGACCCTTGGCCAGGCACCGGGGCTTATGCCTGTAATCCCGGCACTTTGGCAGGCCAAGGTGGGTGGATCACTTGAGGTCAGGAGTTTGAGACCAGCCTGGCCAACATGGTAAAACCCCATGTGTTTTTATACTAAAAATACAAAAATTAGCCGGGCGTGGTGGCACGAGCCTGTAATCTCAGCTACTTAGGAGGCTGAGGCAGGAGAATCACTTGAACCTGGGAGGCGGAGGTTGCAGTGAGCCGAGTTCACACCACTGCACTCCAGCCTGGGCCACAGAGTGAGACTACGTCTCAAAAAAAAGAAATGCAGACCCTTGGCCCTGTCCCAGGCCTGCTGCATCAGAACCTGCGATGAAGAAGATTCCCCAGGTGATGCTGGCGCACCTGGCCTGGACCACACAGGGGACTGGTGGGGCAGGTGATTCCCAGAGCCCTGGGGACCTCACCCGCTTTGTCACCCCGCTTCCAGATATCGGCCAGCCTGGGACGGAGATCTTCAACATGCCTGCCATCACCGGACCAGGTAACCCATCCAGCCCTTGCTCTGCGGCTGCCCAGGTCCCTTGACTCCCTCCCCGCCCCGCTCCAGCTCTCTTGAAGGGACGAGGAACCTTTGCTAGTCCAAGTGTACCCCTCATTCTGGGATGAACTAACCCCACAGTAGGATTCAGAGGGACCCAACAGGCAGGTGAGGCTTGTTCCCCTCGTAGAAAGGACCCTCGCTGTGCGGGGAGTCTCTGGGGTTCAGACCCCCTTGGGTGGTTAGTAAGTATCAGATGCACCCTCACCAGCTGGAAATCGCCTTGCTTCTTCACCAGTCACAGCTGGAGTTGTGCGTATCTGGACGAGGAGTGGGTCCGAGCTTAGAGCACGAGCCCCCGAGTTCACTGGGCGTTCGTTACAGCCAGAGCTTAATTCCTTAGTTCCAGCCAGGGAACTGGGAGGCCTTACTTTTTTTTTCGAGATCAAATGCAGGTACATGGCAGAGATAGGTGTGAAACTGACACTCTCTTTTAAGCTGAAACTTAAGACTTCTATGATGTTTTGGACTTAGGGGTTCTTGGGATTGGAGCCCCATCCTCTAGGGGGGCCCCACTGTGTATTCCCTCAGTGAGTCTGGGTGTGACCTCCAGGGGCCTCTCCCCATGGGCAGGCCTGGCCCAGTGGGGCCGAGGCAGTTGCGGGGTTGGCTGCCTCTGTGTGGGTGCCTGGTTATCCTCTGTTCCTCTGGTGGAAGCTGAGGGTGGGATGGAGGTAGGGGAGGTTTGCTGATCTTCCCTGGGGGACGTTCCTGTGCCTTGAGCCCTGGGAATGGTGTGCAAAGGACCGTCATTCAGTTATTATCGGGGGTCATCGAGGCCTCCAAATGGGAGTCCCAGCTAGGACACCTTCATCCACCCAGTGACTATAGATACCTCAGACAATGCGAAGGAGGCAATTTGGTCGAAACAACAAGGGGTTAAAAATGAATGTTTCTGGGATGTTCTAAGTCTTGAAGAGGTGCTAGACACACAGGTGTATCTGTATGTAGAACTTCATGGCATTGTACGGTGAAGATTGAGGCTACCACTTATATTTGAATATTTTTTATTTATTTTTTTAAGAGACAGTCTTTCTCTGTCACCCAGGCCGGAGTGCAGTGACGCGATCACGGCTCACTGCAGCCTCCGCCTCCTAGGCTTAGATGATCCTCTAACCTCAGTCTCCTGAGCAGCTGGGACTACAGGTGTGCGCCACTGCACCCGACTCGTTCTTTTATTTTTTTTATAGAGACAGCCTCTCGATATGTGGCCCAGCTAGTCTTGAGCTGCTGTCTTCAAGCGATTCTCCCGCCTCGGCTGATTTTTTTTTTTTTTTTTTTTTTTTTTTTTTGACAGAGTCTTGCTCTGTTGCTCAGGCTGGAGTGCAGTGGTGCAGTCTCGGCTCACTGCAGCCTCTGCCTCCTGGGTTCAAGCAATTCTTCCACCTCAGCCTCCTGAGTAGCTGGGATTACAGACACCTAACACCACACCTGGCTAATTTTTGTATGTTTAGTAGAGACAGGTTTCACCGTGTTGGCCAGGCTGGTCTCAAACTCCTGACCTCAGGTGATCCACCCACCTCCGCCTCCCAAAGTGCTGGGATTACAGGCATGAACCACCGTGCCCAGCCCGATTTTTCTTTTTATGCAGTTTTAGTTCACAAAAAGAAATTTTCCAGGCTCCAGTCTTTGCCACTCAGCCTATATCAGGCTTCGCCTTTATAAATGGAGACAGTTAAGCCCAGAGCCAGCTCTGTCAGGTCACGGACTCGTGGCCTTGGGTAGAAGGCTCGGTCACGCTGCCGTGGTTTCAGCACTCAGCCCTGTTGGAAGTGTTGCTTTTTCTTCACGCACACGGCTGTTGTTTTAAAGTGCTTCAGAAATGCGACCAAGGGAGCAGAAAAGGTGCGAGCGTCCCTGGCTCCAAACGCATTTGAAACCAAAAGGAAAAGAAAGCGCAGGCAGCCAGCAGTCGCTGCACAAACGTGATTTTCAAGCATCTGTGTCACCTGCAGCCTCACAGAAGCCTCAGCTTTGTTGACAAAGGAGCGAGCCGTCAGAAGGAATCTTTGACCACTTTGTATGTGTATGATTCACTCCGAGCAGAAGTTTAGAAACCCATGAAAATCCTGCCCCGTGGTAGGCAGGGCGGGATAGGGATGCGCTCGGGGCTTTCGAAAGCAAAGTCTGGTTTAACGAACAAAAATTCTGAAAAGTCAGCACCTATGGGGGGTTTGCACACCTCCCCCGCAGTCCGTGTGGTTCACGAGAAAGGAAAAAGAGAAAGGAAACTGGTAAACAGGGAGGTTTCCTGGAATTGTCGGGGGTGTTCTGGAAGCATCCACTTGGGACTGGTTTGTTGATTCGACCACTTTGTCCTTGGGATGGGGCGGCTGGGCCAGCTGGGACCGGACCAGCGCTGGTGCCGTGGCTGTGTCTACCTCTGCCCTCTCCCCTGCACGCACTGTAACTGCATGGCTACGACCCCACCCTCATCGTCCGTCTCTGCACCTCTTTCTCCTCACGGCTCCGGGGTGGGGAGAGGCGGAGGGAGGCCAGTAGCCCAGCTTGAGGGGGAAGCAGGGGGCCACACATCCCAAACCGCACAGCTGGAGGCAGGGCAGCGGGAGGACCATCTGGTCACCTTCTCTCTCAGACCCTTCCCCAGCCCCCCGCCAGCCCCAGCTCTGGTTTTCTAGGAGTCCATTTCCCAAACACCACAGCCCTCCAATCTCTCACCCTCTCCGTGAAGGCCACTTGGGATTAAAAAGGAAAAAGAGAAAAAAACAGCCCCAGCTAGGATTGGGGGTGCAGGGGGGGCTTGTGATTTCCCAGAGGACAGACTAGGAGTGAGGTTAGGGGCAGGAAGGGGCATCTAACCTCGCCCACCCCACCTCGCTTGCAGTGCCCAAGAGCTTCTGGGGCCCCAGGGAGAAGGAACCAGCCTCTCCCCTGTCATCTCCACCCAGCTGGAAAAAAAGGGTGGGGAGGGGTAGGAAAATAAAGGTGTTGCTTTGCCAAAATGTGCTCACTGTGTATTTCTCTCTCCTCCTCCTCCCCCCTCTCTCTCCCTTCTCTCTCTCCGTCACCCCTCTGGCTCCCCCTCCCCGGCCCCCGTGTGTCTGTCCATCTGTCTGTCTCTCTCCCAGGCCTTATGACCTATAGAAGCCAGGCGGTGCAGGAACATGCCAGCACCAACATGGGGCTGGAGGCCATAATTAGAAAGGCACTCATGGGTAAATATGACCAGTGGGAAGAGTCCCCGCCGCTCAGCGCCAATGCTTTTAACCCTCTGAATGCCAGTGCCAGCCTGCCTGCTGCTATGCCCATAACTGCTGCTGACGGACGGAGTGACCACACACTCACCTCGCCAGGTCTGCAGGCCACCCCCGCCCCTCCCCCGTCTGTCCCCACCCCCAGTGTGATTAATCCTCACTCCTCCGCACTCCTCTGACAACCCCCTCCTCGAGCTTTGGAGCTTGTGACTTTATTTTTGTGCCTGTTTGACCTCATTCTGGAGTTTGCTAATCTGAAGCTCGGCTGACAACCCCCGAGTGTCTGCACCCTCTCCCCCAGCCCCGGCCCCCTGCCCACTAGGCCCGAGGTGCTGCCGCCTGCCTCGGACACTCACACTGCCGTCCACCCCCAGCCCTCTCGCCTTCCTCCCTTCCGGGACCCGGCCTCCTGACCCAGCTGTCTCCTTGGGGAGACTGGGCTGGAGTGAAGGCCCACCCCCGCTGTGTGGACGGGGATGGCAGCCAGACCTGTGTGCAGCATCTGCCAGGCCTACTGTGTGTCCGCAGCTGGCCCTTAGCCTGGCGGGGAGGAGCCCAGGGTCTTCGTCAGCCCTGGGAGTCAGGGAGCCTTAGGACTCAGCCCCTATCTGCCTCGGTCCCCATCAGTACCCTCTACAGGAGCAGGGAGCGGAGGAAAGAGATCTGGGTACAGCTCTCCAGCCTTGACACTGGGGCCCGAAAAAGCTTCTGGAGCCTCCGCAGGGGTCAGGCCTGGCCTCAGGGGTCCTGACCTCTCTGCTCAGGGTCTGGAGCCCACCTAGCCTTGGCATGGTCCTGGGGCCACGCTCAGAGTCAAACCGGAGGCCCAGGCTTCACACTCAGGGTTGCAGCCCTGGGGCTGGGGGCGCTGCAGGGCAGCCGGGCAGGTACTGCAAACAGCAGACAGTGTAGCCACCACCCCTCCCAGCAGAAACTGGTCTCCACATCCCAGGCTCATAGCTGGGTCTGGCCATCTGGTCAACCCTGGCTTCCCAGCTGGGGCGGGCGGCAGGGAGGAAGGGTTTGTGTCGCTGCCCTCCCTCCGTCTTTGGAGGGCCCGTGGCAGGACCTCACCCTGTCCATTCCCATCTTGTCCCCTGCAGGCAGCGGCGGGAAGGCCAAGGTCTCCGGCAGACCCAGCAGCCGAAAAGCCAAGTCCCCAGCCCCGGGCCTGGCATCTGGGGACCGGCCACCCTCCGTCTCCTCAGTGCACTCGGAGGGTGACTGCAACCGCCGGACGCCGCTCACCAACCGCGTGTGGGAGGACCGGCCCTCGTCCGCAGGTGGGCACCAGGTGGGGACAGGGCTGGGCTCTCCAAGGTCCCCCACACCAGGCTGCGAATCCCACCGGGGCACTGAATGCCCAGCGCCTGCTGCGTGCACAGCTCCCAGTCAGGCCTGGTCTGCGGACGTGAGGTCCAGGGGCCTGGGCAGCCGAGCCCAGCTCACAGACAGTCAGGAGGCTTCCTCCAGGGCCACGGGCAGAGGAAAAGGGTGTGACTAGGGCCGGCCAGATCACCCAGGCCTGGTGGGCCATGCAGGGGGGCCTGGACTCTCTCTGATGCGTAGTGAGGGGCCCTGGAGGGCTTTCGGAAGGGAAACGCTGATCTAACTTAAGGGTCAGAAGGTTCCTGGGAGAACAGACCAGAGGGACAGTGAAGATGCTACCGCTACAGTCCAGGCCAAAGATGGCAGGGTGTGAACGGGCACGGAAGTAAGAGGTGAAGAGAGGCGTTCGCAGTTAGGAAGGGCTGGGAGCGCTGTTGGGCAGAAACGCCGAGGCCCCGGTTCCCCGTGTGGTGGACAGACAGGCAGCCAGCGGGGGCTGCCCAGCTCACACATCTCGCTTCTCCACGCAGGTTCCACGCCGTTCCCCTACAACCCCCTGATCATGCGGCTGCAGGCGGGTGTCATGGCCTCCCCACCCCCGCCGGGCCTCCCCTCGGGCAGCGGGCCCCTCGCTGGCCCCCACCACGCCTGGGATGAGGAGCCCAAGCCACTGCTCTGCTCGCAGTACGAGACACTCTCTGACAGCGAGTGACTCCGAACGGGGGGACAGGCAGTGTCGGGTCCCAGCGAGCCACAGGAACAGCCCGGCGGGAGTGGGGCAGCTGCCGACTCCCCCCACCGAGGAAGGAGCCCCTGAGTCTGCCTGCGCCTCTGTCCATCTGTCCGTCCAGAGCCGGCATCCTTGCCTGTCTGAAGCCTTAACTAAGACTCCCGCCCCGGGCTGGCCCTGTGCAGTGACCTTACTCAGGGGATGTTTACCTGGTGCTCGAGAAGGGAGGGGAGGGGGCCGGGGAGGGGGCACAGCAGGCGTGTGGCAGCCACACGCAGGCGGCCGGGACGGCCAGGGACCCAAAGCAGGACGACCATGCACCTCCATGCCGCTGCCTCCCCCGAATGCATTTGGAACCAAAGTCTAAGCTGAGCTCGCAGCCCCCGCGCCCTCCCTCCACCTCCCATCCCGCTTAGTGCTCTGGACAGACAGACGCAGGCCCTGTCCAGCCCCCAGTGCGCTCGTTCCGGTCCCCATGGGCTGCCCCAGCCAACGAGATCGCTGGAAACCAAGTCAGGCCAGGTGGGCGGACAGAAGGGCCGGGTGCGGCCTGGGGCGAACAGCTGCTGCAAGGACTGGACTTCTTTTCACACATCGTTGCCGCAGCGGTGGGAAGGAAAGGCAGATGTAAATGATGTATTGGTTTACAGGGTATATTTTTGATACCTTCAATGAATTAATTCAGATGTTTTACGCAAGGAAGGACTTACCCAGTATTACTGCTGCTGTGCTTTTGATCTCTGCTTACCGTTCAAGAGGCGTGTGCAGGCCGACAGTCGGTGACCCCATCACTCGCAGGACCAAGGGGGCAGGGACTGCCGGCTCACGCCCTGCTGTGTCCTCCCTCCCTCCCTTTCTTGGGCAGAATGAATTCGATGCGTATTCTGTGGCCGCCATCTGCGCAGGGTGGTGGTATTCTGTCATTTACACACGTCGTTCTAATTAAAAAGCAAATTATACTCGAGTTACAAAGGTTTCTTCTCTACCTCAGACTGGGCAGCCAGTAGGCCAGACAGATAGGGTTTAGGGGACAGGGGGAATACAACCCTAGACGACCAAGGCCACATCCCCCTGAGTCACCAGGGACTGGACCCTTTTGCAAGTGAATATTTATACCCTTCGTAAGTACATCACCATCAGGGTATCAAATAGTCACATCCATGGTGAAGGTGTCAAGTATTCACATCCGTGGTGAGAGTATGTGAGATGTTCACATCCATGTGTCAGGTATTCACACCATGATGAGGGTGTCATATGTTCACACTCATGGTAAGAGAATGTCAGATACTTACACCCATGTGTCAGGTGGTTCACATCATGGTGAGGGTGTCAGGTATTCATGCCATGGCGAGGGTGTCAGGTAGTCACACCCATGAGAGTGTCAGATGTTCACACTCATGTCAGATATTCACACCATGGCGGGTGTGAGATATGCACATCATGGTGAGGGTGTCAGATGTTCAAACTCATGGTGAGTGTCAGGTGTTTACACTATGGTGAGGGTGTCATGTGTTCATGCTCATGGTGAGAGGGTGCAGGTGTTTACACGTGTCAGGTATTCACACCATGGTGAGAGTGTCAAGTCACACCCATGTGTCAGATGTTCACACTCATGGTGTCAGGCATTCACACCATGGTGAGGATGTCAGATGTTCACACTCACAGCAAGAGTATCAAATATACCCAGGGCGAGGGTGTTGGGTATTCACACTCATAGTGAAGGTATCTAGTATTCACACCTGTGGAGTCCAGGATGGCCATCATTTCCTACCTGGAGTCTTTTTAATGTCATCCCTGCCCACAGAGATCACAATAGGGGATGTCCCAGTGTGTATTCAATACAGGCAGGAGAGAGAGCAACCACTGCCAGTTTGGGCAGAGACCGTTGCCCACCTGCCTCTTGGGTTTGGGTGTACCACGTCTTGGGTGTGCTCTGTCCTGTGCCCATGGCATCCCTTCTGGAGCAGAGTGGAGCCTGGTAATGGCCACAGTTCTTTGCCATGGACCCTGGTCACTGTTGGCCTTGTCCTTCAGTGCCAGTGGCGTGGTCCTTCCCGTCACTTTCCTGCCCTTGTCCTCTGCTGGCTGCAGCAGCGCGGCTGCTCCTCCACACTCCCCCAAAGCCTGACGCCCCACCTGGTGCCCAGTTTTGTATGTAGTCTCAGTCCCCAGAGCCAGACTGGGTGGCGGAGCTGGAAGGGTGTTAGGGAGAATTCATTTGCCCACTGGCCCCTAGGTATGGCTGCAGGTGCCCTGGCATGGGGAGGGCACTGGGGCCCCCTGCGGTGCCACTGCCTGCTTCTGTAGAGGGAGGAAGCCCACCCTCATCCTGGAGCTTCCCTTGCTTGTCCAGACTGGCTTGAAGCCTCCCCACAGGGCTTCCATCTGGGCAGCCCTATCACAACCTCTTAGCCTCTTTATGTCCCCAAGCCAATAGGGACAGTGCTGGCCTGAGTGTGGCCTCTGAGGTCCGACTCCATCCCAGAGCAGAGGTCAGAGAGCCTTTCCTCTTGGCAGAGCCATGAGGTCAGCTCTGCCCGTTGGCATTCCTGGAGCCACTGTGGGCTGAGGACCCCCGGCCTATGTCCCACTCCACCCAAGACCCACCAGATGTATAACAGTTGGCAGCCAGGGAACGCCTGCCCTGCAAAGGCGGAGTCCTTCTAGGTGGGTTCCCAGGGCAGACCCAGCTTCCCAGGCTCTAAAACCTTTGAGAGTGCAGAGGGGGCGGGATGGGGGCCCTCTGCCACTCATGGGCACAGGATAATCTGCAAAGCAGGGCGTTCTCTTTCTGCTCTTCCTTCCGAGGTGCGTCTGAGTCATGCTAAGCGTGGCCCAGGTTCCTGGAATTCCGCCTGTCCCCACCCCTCAGCCTTCAGGCCCAGGCAGTCTGGGGTGCTGGCCTCAGTTCACCCAGAAATAGGCAGTTCCAAATCCCCAAAGAGGGCCCTCCCTGGCCCAGCAACTGGTGAGCAGGGACAAAGGGATGGTGCCCACACAGATAGGAGCCAGACTTGGGGGCTCTGATGGGGCTTTGCCAGCAAGGATGGCCAAGATCAGGGGTCCCTGGCCCTGTGCTGGTGTCTGACCAACCCCACACCCAGCACTGTAGACAGCAGCCCCGCAGGACTAGGGAGCAATGGAGAGGAGAACCAGGGTCTGCTGGAAGCAGAAATTGCCACCTCCTGTCCCGACCTTCCCAGGGGACCCCAAGTCTCCAGGGCCCGGGCTTGCCCAGAGTCCTGCCTCCCCTGGGGGGACCTGGGAGGAGGGGGTTCAGAGAGACCTTTGCATCCTCAGGGGCTCTGCCCAGCCTCACTGGCTCTCTGTGTCACCCTGAGTACTGTGTCCAGGGTAAAAATAAGCTGAGGCCTTGGGCCTGCGCAGGCCTGGCTTCCAGCTTGGTGGCTGCAATCTGTGTGAACTTGGGGAAGCTGCGGGTACCCTCTGGGCCTTGGTTTCTCATCTGCGTGCCAGGCCCTGATGCGTCCAGACAAGGCTAAGCCTGGCGCCAGGCTGTAGTTCTGAGGCCGGCAGGCAGATGGCAGTGTGGGGCTGGCAAAGGGCCCTGTCCCAGGCTGGCCTGCCCTCCACCCAGGGCACAGAGCAGCCCCCACGTGGAATCCAGGCTGGGTCGGGGTATTGGTCACGCCAGCCGCCAGGGGTTGCCCGCTCGTACCAGTGCTGCCCAGGATCCCACAGTACCTTGTTCAGCCACAGTTAGACCAGAGAGATGGGGGTGGACCACAGGGCTCAGCCCTCATGGCCATCACCACCAGCCCCTATCTCTGTGCCTCTGAACTGGTGCCACTAGGCACCACAGCATGTCTTCTCTGAGGACCAGGGACCAGACCCAACTCAGGCGGGCAGTTGTCTGCAGGTGCATGGAAAGCTTGCAGCCTCCTGGTGCCCTCAGAGGGTCCACTCTGTCTCCCAGCTACAGCCAGGCGGTCCCCACCCTTCAAAGCCGTCATCCACCTACCCCCGAAGCCCTCATCCCACCTACCCCCAAAGCCCTCCTCTACCCACCCCCAAAGCCCTCATCCCACCCCTGTCTTGTGTGGCTTTTTCACTGCTCCATCTAAAATGGAGACTCACGCTGTTCCCCTGACCCCCATCTCCCTGGAAAACCCCTATACACACTACAAAACCCAGTTGGGGCATGACTTCCTTGAAAAACACACTACCCTGGCCCATCTTCTCCCCACTCTGGGTCTCTGATAACCCTGCAAGCCTTGTCTCAAACCTGACAGCACCCCCGGGGGTGGAGCTCTTGTCTTCCCGCTCCTGACCCTGCCTTTGACTCTGAACTTCCCTGGCAAGTGTGTTGTTGCAAACAGACGCTGCAAGTGTCTAGTTCTCCATAGAAAGCCAGAAAGAGCTCTGCAAAGGACAGTTGGTGGCAAATGTCACCATGTCTTAGGACCTGGGGACATTGGTTAAAATGTGTATTCCTGGGTCCAGTTAGACAGTCTGATGCTCTAGGTCTGGGGTTGGCCCTGGAATCTGTGTTTTCAACAAGCATCCCAGGGGTTTCTGGTGGGGTGGTTGGCGACCCCCACTATGATGGCAGGGCCGGTGCCCAAGGTTGGAGCTAGGCCTTCACCTGGCACCTGGCTCCTTCGCTTCCATCTAACCAGGATGTCTCCAGTAAGGGCACAAAAGTCTCTGTAGAAGGAGGCCTGGCCACCCGCCCGAAGAGCTGCTGCCCACAGGGCAGGAACGGACTGGTCCCGAAGACCCTGGGGCTGGCTCTGGACAAGCCTTCCTGGGATGACACAGATAAACTGGAGCAGTCAGGGTGGCTTCCTGGAGGAGGCAGGTCTAGGGAGGGAGTAGGCCGAGAGGAGAAAACCTGTGTGGGCAAAGGCTGGGAGGGGAGGCCCAGCCAGGGACCCTCAGGAGCCCACCACCATGGGCTGGACATGAGTCCCTGAAGGAGCCCAGGAGTGTCTGGGGTGCATGAGTCCCTGTGGGGGCCCAGGAGTGTCTGCAGTGGTGAGCCGTTGCTCAGTAAGGTAACTTGCCAGTTTTCTGAAATTGGGGCAGTTTTTCTCTTGCAAGGGCGCTGATGGATTGTGAGGGAGAATTAGACCTGGGAGGCCAGTGTGGGACCAGGGGCTGGCCCAGCAGAGAGGTCAGGACAGAGCCTCCTGCCCCGGGGAGGGGTCAGGGACGAGACCCCATGGTGTGAGGGGGAAGGGGCTCAGGGATCAGCACGACACAAGGGCAGCATATCATGGCCAGCTACCTGGCCCTGGTCCTGTCCTTCCACCCCTCCATGCCTTGGCTTCCACGTCTGTTGAATGGGGTGCTGATATTGCTGTAGGGAGTGACTGCTTCCCAAAAGCTATTGGTTTTTTTGTTTTGTTTTGTTTATTTGTTTACATAGCCACTGTTTGCTCACGTGGATGGGAATCAGATAGTGGCCAGAGGCAGGGGACAAGGCAGAGGTGGGGAGGGAGGAGAAGCTGCAGGTGGCTGGCAGCGGTGGCTCATCTGCAAATCTGGGGAGCTGGCGCTGGTGGAAGCGCTCTCTGGCCATTCTGTCCTTGAGAGGCTAAGGAGGGCCGTCAAAGGAAACAGTCGTTGTTTACAGATTTTCTCTAACGCCGAGTGGGCTCAGCGGTCTGGAAGCCACCAGCTGTCCTCACACGGGCACTTCCTCTGGAGGGAGGCCAGGGGCACGCGCTTCCTCCGGAGGATTCTCCCCACCCCTGCAGGGCCACCGTGAAGATGAAGCAGATGAAATACACGACATGCTCCCGGCAGGGCCAGGCACAGTGCAGGTGCTACCCAGGCCCCGGGTCTCGTTCTCACTCTGGCAAGGAAGAGATGGGACCAGTGTCAGGTTCAAGGCCTTGCGGGGAAGGGGCACCATTTGCTGGGCAAGGCAGGGGGCTGCCAAGTCTGATTTTACGTCTGGGAGGTAGAGCCCTCATTTTTGCTCATTTTGCAGATGCTTAGAGAAGTGAGGTGGCCTGTTCCTTTCCCAGCGATGGAGCCCATCCTGGGTCAGTTTCCCTTCCCTGGGGCCTAGTGAGTGACAGTTCCCCCTCCTGGGACATCACCGGGCTCTTTCATGGCACACTGAATCTTGTATGTCTGGTGCACCTGGGCTGCGGGGAGATTGGAAAGGCGCATTAGCAGCAGCGCCTGAAGCCTGGGCAGTTCGGGACATCAGCCAGTCTCTGTTTCAGGGGTGGAAATCCCCAAGGACTAGGATCCAGACGGAACCGGCACTTCCTCCTGCCTCTCTCCAGGTCTGCTGGGTTCCCCTAGGGCAGATGAGCTGCTTCAGGGGAAAAGCACGTGCACTTGGGGGCCTTGGAGCGGCTGCCCTTGCCCCTCCTTCCGCCTCGTGCCTGGCTGGGCTTCCCTGGACCCTGCATGACCCGCAGGCAGGCTGCACCTCCAGCATCATCAGCAAACGCGAAACCCATTTGCATGGTAGAGGGAGCAGGAAGGCCACCAACTGCGTGCTCTCAGAGGCTGGCGTGTTCTCCAGGTTCTCCGGGCTGAGATGGAGTTAGGAAGGTAAGAGGTTTCACGGGGGAATGCCTGTGAGAGACAGGAGAGAGAAGCAGGACAGGGGGGAAGAGCTGGCAGGCCCTGCGGATCTGACGGGCTCAGCTGACCCCACCGGGCTCCAGAGCAAAGACGGACCCCAGGGGCAGCTCCACGTTTGTTGACGTCGTTGGCACTCTGACTGCACATGTCAGAAAGCTTTATCCACTTGCCCTTCCAGGCGGTGAGAGATCAGGCTGTGATTGAAAGGCTTGTGGAGTTGAATTTGCATGGATTAAGCAAGGTGCAAAGAATGCCACCCCTGCAGGCATCTGCAAGGAATCCCACCATGGAAGCAGGGCTCAGGTCTCGAGGCACACTTCTGTCCGTGTAGATCGGTGGCGGCCTCAAGATTCGTCCTCGAGTTGATGTAAACTCCTTTTGACTCAGCCGCTCTGGCTTTCATCCCCCTTCCCTGTTAGGGGCTGTCCTCCATCAAAGCAGGCAGCCGGCGGTTTAGAGCGTCAAGGGTCCTGGGCTCAGATTCTGCCTCTGCCTGCCACCAGCTTGGGCAAGTTACTCCACCTCTCTGCACCTTACTTTCTCCTCTGTGAAGTGGAGGTGCGGTAGCACCCATGTCAGCGGGTAGGAATGGCATGCGACATTTCCTATGGAATGTCTCCTACAGAGTCTGGAATAGAATGAGCGCTCTAAATTAGCACGCACAGCCTTCCCACTCGTGTTAGCTAAACCACTGCCAGGCTAGGGTGTGGGCCCCAAGAGGCCACCACCAACCCCGACCACAGCAACTCTTGTGACCCATCCCCTCGGAGGACCTGTCTCCAGCAGTCTCTATGGCAAATGCACACGCTGTCCCCTGCCCCCACCAACTCCAGAGCCTCGGGGCGAATTCTAGTCTGATTTTCTAGTCTGACTCACTGAGGACACTGTCCCCTGGCTGCCGGGTGTCCCCTTTAATGCACTTACATCTCCTTGGAGCCCCAGGGGCCTCTCCACAGGCAAGAAGGAGAGAAACAGATGGTAAGGCGCGTCCCAGCCCGCCGCTCTGCTGTGGCAGCCAGGGCTCCTCTCCAGGGACGCTGTGGGTTGAGGGGCTTGCCGGAGCTGAGGAGATGCACGCCATCAAAAATGCAGATGCCCAGGCCCATCCAAGGAACTGCCCCCCCAGATGCAAGTCCCTAGGGAGGCCCAGGTCCCTCCACTTCTAACTAGCTCTTGGATGGGGCTGGTGTACCCTGAGGCTGTCTACAGGGGTGGGGGCTAAGTTCTTCCTTGTCCCTTTGATGATGGCCTCCACGGCCGGCTCCCTAGGGTACAGCTCTGGTGCCCAGATTTTCATGGCCACACAGGAAGAGGAGCCTGGGGACCCATCTTCCCCTTCCCCAACCCCAGCAGGATCTGAGGGTCTCACAGACAGAAAAGGACGTCCCATTGGGTTTGCACAGTTTATTAAGATAATCAATTGATTTAAGTTATTCCTTCGTTAATCAGAAGGCATCTCTGGAGAGAAAATGCACTCTCTGTGTAGATATATAAAAATATATCAGTCATTTTGCCTCTCCCAGATGTGAACGGAATCACCCTCCTCACCCCAACAGACAGCTCTCAAGCCCCAGGGAACCTTCCCCTCCCCCTTTTGGGGGTTACCAGGGGAGTGGCAGGGACAGCCTCCAACTGCGGGGTGCATTCAGGTCTGAGGGGGAGGAAGGCTCAGAGGGGCATCTCCGCGGCACCCTGCCGCAGCGCGGGCTTCGGGGTGTCTGTTCAGCGGCCTGGGGGGGCTCCCCAAGCTCCCCCGCGCCCCGTGCCTCCTGGCTTGTTCCAGGGAGCCCTGAGCCAAGTCTTCATCTGGCTCCCAGGCTTCGTTCTTCCCACAACATCCCACAGGCAGGGGCGAGTCTGCGGCAAGAAGGAGTAACAGGCCATCACCGCGGAATCCATCGTGCACAGGAACACAGGCTGAGGGCCGTGCCCAGTCCCCTGGGGTCTCTTTAAACCAACAGCAGAGCTCTGACCCGGCCTCTCACAGATGGCAGCATTTCCAGAGCTTCGCCGCCTCCGCTGGGCACTTTGGTTTTGACATCAAGGGTTCTAGTCCTGGAGGCAGTGCAGGGATGGGTGTTAGCCAGGGGCACCCTGCAGGTGAGGCTCCAAAGGCTGAGCACCAACCTTTCCATTTAGACAGGCAGTGCCCCGAATCTTCAACACTGGAGGGCACAAGACAGTGGCAAGGCCACAGCTCAAAGTATTTCTAGGCCTTCCCTGCCCCCAATATAACCAACCTCAGCCCTGGCATCAGCACCCAGCCTTTGCACAACCTCCTGGCTCAATCCGCCAGAGCTGGCTCAGCCACGGCTCCAGACCTCTCGGTGCAGCCTGCACACGCATCAAAGGCCTGTTTGGGAAACACCCCAGGCTAGCAGCAGGGAAGAGCGGCACCCCTTCCCTCACACACAGCCTCGGCCACCAGCCAGGGACACAGGGTGGCAGCGCTCTCGGGGAGCTGCAGCTGCCCCCACCAGCTGAGGCTGGGATGCCTCTGTCCTCACACTGCTCAGGGCAGTTATTGGCTTCAAGGGCACACCATGGACCCATTCTTCTTCTCCCCGACCCTGGAGGTGGCCACCGCCTAACAGCGCGTGCCTCTACCGCCTTTCCAGCTTAAGTGCTAAGAAAATAGGTGCTTTTATTGAGCCCTTGACACCAAACAAGGAGACACCCCACCCAGCCTGTGGGTCCGGGCAGGCAGCGGGAGCCATCTCCTTCCACACAGGTCCTTGGCCTGGTGGCGTCCCTGCCTGCCCCCTGCCCGAGTGCCAGGCCAAGCTCATTGTGTCCATCCTCCCGGCCCCTCCAGCACCCTGGGCCGGCCCCAGCCCCATCAGAGCGTGGCAGGGCCCAGGAGGCTGGGGGCAGGGTCCTGGCACAGCTGCAGCTGCACACTGGCAGTGAACCAGCGGCTGGGCCGGCCCAGGCTGCAGTGCAGGGTGGTCCGGAAGGTGCTCCTGGCGTGCTTGGGGAAGATGATGGTGGTGCTGTGGAAGCGCAGGGCACGCGGGCGCGGCTCCAGGGTCAGCTGGCTGCGGTATTTTCGCCATGTGCAGTTGGGCGCCGCCACGATGGTCTCGCTGTAGGCCGTGACGGTGGGCACGGGCGCATAGAAGACCTTGTCCTGGAAGTGCTTCTCCGAGGCGTACTTGACCTCAGAGTTGCAGCTGGAAAGGGCAGGGGGGACACAGAGTGAGCCCAGGAAGGAGGCCAGCCCAGTGGCCCGCCTGCACCATGGACACTGAAGGGCCCGGGGCAGACACTCTGAAGCGTAACGGGTGTGGGCTGCGCTGAAATGTCAAGGTCAAGACGGTCAAAGAAGGGCTGAGGGACTGTTCTGGCTCCACAGAGACTAAAGAGGCCAGACAGCTGGACGCAGTGCAGCGCCCCAGCTGGTCCCGAGCTGGGGAGAAAAGTAAGCCAGGAGAGGGCCTTGTGGGGCGGATGGCGGAAACCGAGCCGGGCCGTGTGGGTCAGGTGCTGGCGTCAAACGTGCGCGTCCCTCATGCTGACAGCTGTGCTGCTGCCATGGAAGAGGGTGTCCCCATTCTTAGGAGTATCTGGGGGCTAATGGGCAGGACGTCACCAATCTCCTCTCAAATAAATAGGGCATGATATAAAGAGTCAGCGACTCTGTTTGAGAGGCACTGCAGACTTTCGGTGAGTTTGAAACTCTATCAAAATACATTTCCAAAACGCTTCGACACGCCTGGATGAGTGACTGACTAGTGACCCCCAGTTCCACGTCCAGAGCTTTAGGAAACCACACTGGAAGCTCTGGGAGGGAGAGAGTCCCCCCATCTCATTCCCCACTGAATCCCCAGAGGTGATCACGAAAGACATGTGATGGGATCAGAGGTCCCGAGGGTCCCAGCATCCGTCCTCCACCCTTGTTGGGCATCTGGTGATCTGATTTGGGCTTGAATAATTTTAAAAACTAGACAATGAGGGCTGCTTGGGGATTGAGAAATAATCCAGAAGTGGACCCGTTTGTCTCCTGGGACCATGTGCGTGGCTGGCAAGGGCAGCAGGCAGTAGGTTTCTGACGCTCGGCTGGCCCCACTCAACAGGGACAGGTGGATAGAGAGAGCCCCACAGGTATATGGGCAAGACTCTCAGACCCCACACTCCACCTCTGGGAAGCCTGAGCCCCAGCAGCTTCAGATGTGGTGAGTTCCCAAGCAGGAGCGCCTTCATTCAATTCAGATGCCACCTAAGATGTCATCTGCCTGGGAGGGCACCCAGTACACCTGCAGTGCAGTAGCTCATGGGTGGCCTCGAGAACCTGAGTTACAGTCACAAAGAACATGGAGCAGCTGAGTGTCCCCCTAACACGTGGATGACAGAGCACAAAGGGGTCCTGAGCCGCCTGAATGGTTTGGTTGTGAATACCTAACAATCTGGCAGGGGCCAGGTGCAGCGGCTCACACCTGTAATCCCATCACTTTGGGAGGCTGAGGCAGGAGGATCACTTGAGCCCAGGAGTTGGAGACCAGCCTGGGCAACATAGTGAGACCCCATCTCTACAAAAAATACAAAAATGAGCCAGGCATGGGGGCTCACACCTGTAGTCTAAGCTGCTTGGGAGGCTGAGGTAGGAGGATTGCTTGAGCCCAGGAGGTTGAGGTTGTAGTGAGCCATGATTCCACCAATGCACTTCAGCCTCGGTGACACACTGAGATCCCGTCTCAAAAAAAAAAAAAAAAAAAAAAATCTGACAGGAAAAGGGAAGGAGAGTGGGGGCGCACAGGTGGTTATGTTGATAATTCTCCAAATTTTCTGGGATGTTGGATTTAAAATAAAAGAAGAAGGTAAATGGGGGAATGGCTGAATAGGCCTGGGGGGTGGTCTGGGGTGGCTACAGAGGGTCCCTTGGGGTCAGAGTCTTAAAATCAGTTTTGTCTCTGGCCAAGACACAGCCATCCTCCCCAGGACGCAGCACCCGGAGGGGCTGCCTAGACAGTAGGGAGCCTCCTGGGCCCCCCAGCCTGGCCTAGTTCCCACCCCCACCCCACAAGAGTCAGGACCAACCCCCAACCCCCAACCCCTCCTCCAGCACAGAGTCCAGCAGCCCACTCACCGGATCTCATGCTTGGGTTCCGGATTCACCTTGATGCTCTCCCCGAAGAACACCGGCAGCATCCGGGGCCTCATCTCGGATGCGGGGGGATGTGGGGGCTGGGAGGGGGCCTGTGGGGAGAGCCAGGGGTGCAGGGTTATGCAGCCCCTTGTCGCAGTGGCCTCAGCTCCCTGCTGGGCACACAGGACCACCTGACACCCTGTGGCCCTGGCTTGGTCTGGAAGCTGCTTTGTGGGGCCCATCAGGAAGCCCGCCCAAAGCCCCTCCCTGGGATCCAGGCATTCGGGGGTCTGCCCAGCTCCCCAGCGCTCGCCTGCCCCCCAGTTCCCAGTTCTCAGCAAGGGGCACGGCCATGGCCTCTCGCTGCAACCTCCAGGCCACACCCACCCCAAGCCCGGGTCAGAGCCCTGTAGAACTGGGACCCCTCTGTGCTCTGCGTGGGGCTGAAACCACGCTCGGCCTGGAGAAAGGATTCCCAGCCCTTCTTGGTGCCACCCAAGGCTCGGGCAACCTCTAGAGGGGTAGAGACCCCTCCACACCTGTGTCTGTGGCACACCTGCCAGGGAGGGCCACCCAGGTGGGAGCTGGCCAGGCCTGTAGAGGGCATGGGAAGCCAATCAGAATGGCACATGTCTGTGGGAGGGGGCGGGCCTACCCAGCATCCAACTCTTCTAGAAATGGCACCGCGTCTCCTGAGGACAAGGACTGGATTAGGCGTGGGCATGTGACCCACAGTGGGCCAGTGAGAGTCCTGCCCAGGTTTTTCTCCAGAGCTGTGGGGACAACGTCTGTCCCCGCCACTGAGGGAGCTAAGAATGTAGGGGCGGGTGGAAACCACGTGGAAATAGAGGTGAGGAGAGCAGGGGTCAAAGACGGTGAAAGATGAAGTCTTGCCCACACTGTTCAAATGCCTGGGTCAAGCCACACCTGAAGCTGTCCCTAACTTGTGAGCACCAGCAAATCCATTTTGAGGCTTCAGACCATTTGAGCTGCCTTTCTGTCACTTGCAGCTGGAAGAATCTTGGCAAGGTGGGGAAAGAGAGTTCTATGGGAAAAGAAGCCATCCGCAGCCTCTTCAGAAAGAGCCCCTCCAGACAGACACAAAGAAAGCACTCTGTTCCCCTCCCCAGCCCACCCCACAGCTCCATGCTGGGAAGTTCTTCCTCTGGTCTGTTTTAAAATCTGTCTCAAAATGCCACTCCCTGTGGAAGCAAAGACCTTCAGGGGCATGCCCCCTGCCTGGAGTTTAGGAAGTGGCTTAAGGACCCCCCCCCGCCATCCTGCGGTCCACCTCTCCCTTCCCCAGCTCAGCCCACTGCTGGTTCAGCCTCAAACTGGTTCTGGAAACACAGGCTTCAGATCCCTGCAGTCTCTCCTCAAGCCAACTGCCTCCCCACCCCACTCTTCCCTCCTGAAGAGCTCCACCCCCCACCAGACTCAGCTCATGGGCCGTCCCCCTCTGCTACCAACCCAAGAAAAGTGCTGTCCATCTACACTTGGGGGTCCTTCAGGGCCAGCCCAGGAAAGTGAGACTCTGAAGTAGAGATTTCACCCAGGGCAGAGCCAGGAGGCTCTGCTTCCAAAGCCTTTTTTGTTTTTTTTTCCCGGGACAGGGTCTTGCTCTGTCACCCAGGCTGGAGTGCAGTGGTGCAATCACGGCTCACTGCAGCCTTGAACTCCTGGGCTCAAGCGATCCTCCCACCTCAGCCTCCCACATAGCGGGCACTACAGGTGCATGCCACCATGCTCCAGCCAATTTAAAAGATAATGTTTGCAGAGACAGAATCTCACTATGCTGTCCAGGCTGGTCTCAAATTCCTGGGCTCAAGTGATCCTCCTACCTCGATCTCCCAAAGTGCTGGGATTGCAAGTGTCAGCCACCTCTCCCAGCCCCTAAAGCCATTTAAGGCTGCCCTAGATGTTCTCCTTGGGTGCTGCTGGGACACTCAAGTCATGGCCGAACCGCAAGGAGCACGTGGTGAGAGCCAGAGGGAGCCCTGCTCTTCGGCGCCATGGAGATTGGGGTTGTGTGTGACGAGGCATCCCCTCGCCGGCCTCGCCTGCCTGCGGGGAAAGCAGGGGCCCTGTTGGAACTACACATGCCGGCACCAAGGGCTCAGGGAGGTAGAGGGCAGGGCTTTAAATGACCTGCCTGTCTTCCAGATATCTTGCTCCTCACCGGGGTCATGGAGATTGGACCGGAGCATATGGCGAGCACAGCGTCGGAGAACGCAGGAGTGCACATGTGAAGACATGCCTGCAGACACGCCAGAGGGCTTCCCCCAGCGCACTCACTGCGCTCCTACTGTGTGCCGGCCCTGCGCTCTGCACTGCTGCTACAGTGTAGACGGAGGGCCTCCTCGCCTCGCGGAGCTTGCTGCCTGCATCCCCACTACCCTCAACAGTGTCCCGCCAGCGGACTGAGATGCCAACGGTCGGGAGGGCTGCGGTCATCAGGGTGCTGCAGGCATGAGAAGGGGTTTGACCGCCAGGTAGTGGGGAGGGCGTCCCTGTGCAGTGCCCCTCGGGATGTGATCTAGGGGTCCCACAGGCCACAGATCCTGCACTTTACTGCGTCCTGGAGTCCCCCCATTAGGCACCGGGGCCACACAGCCACAAATAGCACCCAGGACACCCGCACACCCTCAGCCCCGCCTCCCTCCGTGAGTGGGCTCTACGAATTCTAATACAGAGGCCACTAGCTGCATGGGCCGGTCAACTTCAATCCATCACAACTCAGCAGGATGAAAAATGCCATCCTCAGTCCACCTGCCACACGCAGGCAGCTGTCTTGCTGGCCGGGGTGGGTCCAGAACATGCTCGCTGTCACAGCACATGCCCTGCACCAGCTGCCCTGGGGGGAGGCAGGCCGTGGGTGAGGTTCCCGCCGGCAGCCCAGCCCAGCCCCAAATGACCACTGCATGTTGTATGCAGAGACCCTCAAAGAAGAGGCCCCAGGACGTCCCCACCAACGGCCCTGCTACCGCAGAGCCACTCAGGCCACTGGCTGTGCAGCCCCTGGGTTTGGCCCTGGCTTTGTCTGCCTGTGTCGGGAAGGGGAGGGCTGGAGGTGCCTGGGGTGGAGGCAGGTGTGGAGAGGAAGGCTGATGCATGCACAGGATGGGAGTTAATGGAAGACCATGCTCTGTCCTCAAAGCAAGGAAGACCGCTTTGAAGCACCAAAATGTGGCCAGCTTTGCTGGCTCTGGCTGCAGCCTTTTATCTATTTGTTTACTGATTATATCTAAAGTGGAGTGTGCTCTACACCTCCCAGGGAAATGCCGAACCGCCACAGCTATAGATCATCTGCTGATGCTTCGCTTCCTTTTCACCCCAACATCCCTGAGCTCAGGCTTCTCTGTTTACACACTCGATAAATAGTGTGGGTCTCCCGTCCTCCTACTCGCCCGCCCCTGGGAGCCCGCCTTTACGCACACTTACTCTTGTCTCTTAATGTCTTTGTCTCCGCTGACCCTCGTAACTTCCTAGTTACGAGGGGGTTGGTCTCCGACAGGCAGGGACCCAAGGGAGGTCACGGTGTGGTCTGAAACCTGCAGACCCTCTCCCCGGAAGGTGCGGCATGGCCTAGCAGGGCTAGGATGAGATGGACCCACAGAGGTCCTTGAGACAAGCAGCGAGAGTCAAAGCGCGAACACCAAAAACGCAGCCAGAGGTGGCTTTCCAAGGACAAGGGCGGTGTGGGTCAAATACGGTCCCCGCAAACCCATGTCCATGCGGACCCTGCAGACGGGCTCTTATTTGGAATTGAGGCTCCTGTGATAAGCTCACCCTGGAGGAGGGCGCGCCCTAAAGCCAACGACTGGTGCCCCTACAAGGAGAGCAGACACAGGCCGGGCGCGGAGGCTCACGCCTGTAATCCCTGCACTTTGGGAGGCCGAGGCAGGTGGATCACCTGAGGTCAGGAGTTCGAGACCAGCCTGGCCAACATGGTGAAACCTGTTTCTACTAAAAAATACAAAAATTAGCCAGGAGTGGTGGTGCATGCCTATAATCGCAGCTACCAGGGAGGCTGAGGCAGGAGAATCACTTGAACCCCAGAGACAGAGGTTGCAATGAGCTGAGATCACGCCACTGCACTCCAGCCTGAGCAATAGAGTGAGACTCTGTCCCCACTCCCCCACCACAAGGAAAGAGCGGACAGACGCACAGGGATGACGTGGAGGCGGGAATGGCAGGGGCGCAACCACGAACAAGGCACACCTGCAGCCCCCAAAAGCCGGAGAAACAGGAAGAACCCTCCCCCGGGGCCTCTGTGGCCGCGTGGCCCTGCCCACACCTGGACTGGAACTTCCGGCGTCCAGAAATGTTCGAGAATAGAGTTCTATCGTTCCAAACCACCCAGTCTGCAGCACATTTTTACAGCAGCTCTCAGAAGATCACACAAAAAGGCCGCATTCTAAAAGTCAAGACAGGAGCGACTCCTGAGGCCTGTGCCTCCCATCCCTCCAGAAAGGCACCAGGGCTGGCTGAGGCCCCGGGGGGTTCCCAGGCCTGGCCTCCTCCCATCTTGATCAGGGACTGCGGATGGGGAGTCTTGTGAAACCAGTTTATCTCAGGAGTCTTCCCAGGGGAAGGGGAGAGAGGGGCCAAGCAGGGGACGGCCAGGCAAGGCGGAAACACAGCTATGACCAGCCTGGCCCCATCACACCAGGGGCGCAGGAGTGTGACTGCCCCGTCCCACCTGAGAGAGCTGGTGGCTGGCCACTGGCTGCCCCACTCCTGGGGATGGGAGTCACCTTCTGGGGGAAGAAGCGCCCTTTCCCCCAAGGACAGCTCTCTGGTGAAGGGGACAGCTGCCAGCCATGGGCAGCCAGGGTTCACTGCCACCGGGGACTGGGGCCTTGGGGCAGTCACGGGGACATGGCACTGAGCAGGTTTTGCTTGCGCATCTATTTCTAGCTTTTCGTCCCTCTCCCCACTCTTTGGCCCTACCCAGATCATGGGGCCCCACAGTGGGGAGGCAGGGTCTCCATTCCTTACACCCCAGCGTCTGGTTCATGGTGATGCTCGGTGCTTGGCTCCTGGCTGAAGAGGCTGGCTCCCACCGGGGACAGCAGGCGGTGGGGACCCTGTTCCTCTGGGCTGGTGCTCAGGCCTGGGCCACAAAGGGCCAATCCTGTAACCATGGAGACCACAGGTGCACGGGCCTCGGGCAGAGGGAGTGGAAGGAGGGCAAGGCAGGAACCCTGAACTCAGAGCCAAGTTCTGCTTGGGGCCCGGCTTGATGTTTCCTCCACCTGTCCCTCCCCACCGTCTCCATGCCCACCTGAACAATAAGGATGGAGAGTTTTTAACGCTCTCACTGCACTGGGCACCATTCTGGGCACTTGCCACATAGCCTACTCATCTGATCCTTATAAAAACCCCAGCATGCAGCTGCTAGCAGCACCCCCATTTTCCAGATGTGGAAACTGAGGCCCAGAGTGGCTAAGTCACTTGCCCAAGGCCACACAGCTAGAAGAGGCAGACCGGGGTTGGAACGCTGGCAGTGCAGCTCACCCTCATTCCTCCACTGCCTCCCATGCCCAGGAGCCTGCCCCATCCCTGCCCCTCAGCCCCAGGCTGAGTGAGGAACCCATTGAGACACAGGCTCAAGGCTTCCCACTCACCTCTGCCAGTTTCTCTCTCGCCCCTTGTCTGTGACCCGCGGCCACTTATGTGCTCCTGCCCTTCCCTGCTGCACAGGTTCCTTCTCACTTGGCCTGGTGAGAGCCACTCAGTCTTCCGCTCCCTGTCTTAGGATCATCCTCTGTGGGGACCTGAGAGCTCTATCTACTGGCCTTCATCGCAGTAACCCCTTTGTGTGTCTGTCAGCCCCAGAGAAGCGCTCCCTAAGGTTGGGGCCCAGGGCTGGCACCTCTCCCACCCTGCACTTTTGGGAGGGGAGACCCCACACCTGCAAAGCAGCCCCTGCCCCACCCCAGAGAGCCCTGAGGCTCTGTCTTCAGCCTGAGACATGCCTGTCTTCAAGTCCGGCAGCAGCCTGTGGACAAACGCCACCAGCAGCCGCATCCCCGCTGGTCATGGTCACCCCAGAACAAGGGACCACAGGGAGAGGATCGAGGCCTGGAGAAGCAGGAGGTTCCTCATACCCCCAGCAGCTGGCCTCAAGGTGGCCCCATCTCTTCCTAGCATTGACATGGAGTAAGTGGCCCAAAAAAGAGGCAGCTGCCCCCTCCCTGGGTGTGGCAGGCTGAACAACGGCCCCCAAAGATGTCCACATCCTAATCCCTGGGATCTGGGAATCCCTGCAAAAGGAACTTTGCAGATGTGATTAAGGATTCTGAGGTGGGATATGGTCCTGGGTCATCCAGGTGGGCCGGATGTCATCACAGAGTCCTCATAAAAGGGAGGCAAAGGTCAGAGTCCGAGAGAGGCCGGAAGATGCCGTGCTGCTGGCTTTGAGGACGAGGAAGGGGACGCAAGCCAAGGAGCACAGGCCCCTTTAGAAGCCAGAACAGGCCCAGGAACGGACTCGAACAGGCGCGGGAACGGACTCGAACAGGCCCCGGAATGGACTCTCTCTAACAGGCCCTGGAACGCACTCTCTCTAACAGGCCCCGGAACGGACTCTCTCTGAGCCTCCTGAAGGAACCCGCCCTGCCACCGCTTTGATTCTGGGACTCCTGGCCTCCAGAGCTGGAGACCGTAACAAATTCGTGCAGTCTGAAGCCACTGTGTTTGGCAATTGGCTGCAGCAGCAGTAAGAAGCAACTAAGCTGTGTGACTCAGGTCAGTGACTTCCTGTTCTGGGACACCACGGCCTCTGCGTCTCTGAAGTGGGGCAATAGGACCCGCCTCCCAGGCTTCGGTGCAGCTGAGTCAGAGCCAGCAGCTGTGTGGAACAGCGCCCAGCCCAGGGGTGGCACTGGGTGCCAGTGGGCCCGCAGGAGGGGTCGTCCTTTCCCATGAAGGTCAGGGTGGAGGCGCCGCCCTGGACAGGGACAGCTCACACGCTTTGAACCTAAAACAACGCTTCTCCTTGCTTTTGGAAGCAAGCATCATCTCAGGACACTCCAGAAAACAAGGCCGTGGCAAGGCAGGCCCGTCATCATGTCCTATAGCTCACTGTCAGCAGCACTGACCCCGCCGCATGACTCCATGTGACCCTGTGTTTCTAGAAATCATTTGTCTCCCCAGAAGATGTTATCTGCGGCCTGGCATTTTCCCAAATGCATGCAGGTGTGTGTTTGTTGAGCACCTACTGTGTGCTGGGCCTGGTAGGAGTGGCATGAGGTCCAGGAACCCCCAGAGCCTTTGTCCCACAAGAAGGGGTGACGTGCAGCCACAGGAGAGGAGAGAGGCCGACACCGGTGTGGAACGGGACATGGACATGGGCGCTAAGGTTTTGGGAGGCGTTCCTTCTGTCCAGACAGGTCGATGGGCTGGAGGGAGAGACAGGCAGCCTGCTGCTGGCATTGCCCACCCCTACAGTGCCGGGAAAGGCGAAATCCTCCCCCTCGAGCAGGGAGCGCTGATTTCAGAGGCAAAGCCTTTGTGCTGTGACAGAGCCCCGCTCCAGCATCCCTCTTGGGTACACCCAGAACGAAGATACCGCCACACCAGGAGCATGGGTACCAGCGAAGGCAACCCCGTTCCGCCGGGTCCCCGCCTGGCTGCCAGGCAGCAGATAAGGCCCAGGAAGGCCCAGGAAGCCAGAGCTCTAGGCACCATTCGCCAAAGGTCCCCGCTGAAAAACCTAAAATCCACCCAAGCTGGAAGGGCTGTGCAAGAGATACCAGATGCCATGAAAACCCAGACAGATGCAAGCCGGTGTCCAGCGGGCCTGGGTGCTGAGATGGCTCAGGAAGTCCCCACCACGGCCCAGACACTCCCGCAGGGCTGCAGGCCCGGACACCATGGGAAGACAGTGGCAGCCACCAGTTCATCCCGAAGCTCGGAGCTCCGCCATTCCGGCTGCTGGGTGATTTGAACATGGAAATGGTCGTGGCACCCCAAGGACTCCAGCCAGCCTGGAGATGGGCAAGGGAAGTATCTCTCGTGGCCAAGAAGGTTGCCTGCAGCCCTGGAGGTACAGCTCTCCAGCCACACTGGACCAAGATACTCCCAAAGCCTGGGTCACTGTCCCATGGGGACTGTCAGGGCAGGGGAGAGCCAGGGGGAATCTGGCACACGCACACCGGGACCTGTCACTGCTCACCCGCCCTGGCCACATGGCCACCTTGAGCACAGGAAGCCCCCAGACAGGCCGGATCCCACCCCACCCCGGCCGGTCTGTCAGGCTGCAGCACCCTCCCCAGACCCGGGCTCCTGTTCCCGTCTGGAGAGAATCCAGTGAGATGCCCTTGGCTGCCCTCGGTTTGGTCATCTGTGAAATGAGGCTGCGCTGGCGGCAAGGCCCACACCCTGGAGCTGGGGGACCATCAGGGATGCCCAGGCACAGGCTGGCAGTTTCCTGGGGGGTCTCAGCATCTGCCTGGAGGTTCAGGATGTCGGGACAGGGGAGAACGAGTGAGTACCAGGCACACGGGAGGGTTGCCCAGATGCCATCCTTCCCTGCCCCCTGGGAGGGACAACAGAGCTGGCGCAGGCCTGCGTTCCTGGCTCCTCCAGGGTCCAGGGCAAGCCTGTTATAGCCTGTGGAAGCTGGGCTGACTCCCAGGCTCCTGGGAAGCAGTACAGGTGTGGGGGGGGGCAGGACAAGCCCCGGAGGGTGCTGGGTCCCAAGGACACTTACCCAGGGCCCCCTGTGCCCACCAGGCCCCACCTACCTCACCCAGGTCCCTTCCCCGGGAGCCGCTGGGGCGGGGATGAATACTCGACGGCTGGAAGTCAAAGTACACAGGGGCTCTGCGGGGCTCTTCCGGGCTCCCTGCCCTTCGCAGCTACCGCGCAGGCCATCACCCTCAGGCCGGCGAGGAAAGATAACCGCTCTGTTGTCAAGAGCTCAGCGCCTCACGGTGACGGCCTGCCAGACCTGGGGTTCAGGCCTGACTGGGCAGGGACTCACAGGGAGGCACCGCCTGGGTGACACAGGGCCACCCACAGATACTACAGCCCAGTTCACTGTACCATGAGCTTTCACAGAGGAGCCAACCAGCGGCCCATCAGTGCAGGAGTGGGAAGCAGGAGGAGGTATCCAGAGCCCCCCCCATTGCTGCTCCTGGAGACAGCAGGACAGCCAGGGAGCCCCACACGGGCTGCAGGAGGCGTCCTTGCCAAAGCCACGTGGAGCCTTGCAACAGCTACCGCTGACCTTGGCCCCTGACCTCCCTCTGCTGCTATCAGAACTTGATTGGGGTATAACTGGGAATCTGAGACCAAAGCGCATGGGCTGGGCTAAGGCTAATCTTGACCATCACTCACGAGGAAGACGAACCAAGGAGGGGGCGTTCAAGCACCAGGAATTCCCACCCTTCTCATGACAGCCTTGGCTATTGACAAATCCTGGGGTGGGGGTGAGCGCAGGGGTGGGTCTTTCTTGATCTCCCCCAACGTGGCACCTTGGGGCACCTGAATGTGGTTGTGGAAAGGACACAGTCTGTTTGGGGATCCCAGGAGACCCCAAGTGCTTCCTGGAGAGCCATAAACCATCAAGGGCCCAGGATCTGACACCCCAAGCAGAGAAACGGTGAGCAAACGCGAACATTGCAGCTTGGAGGCAGTGCTCTGGCTGGGTTCCCTCCCGAGACACGCAGGCCAGCTGCACCTGTCAGCAAGATGGGTGTGGCCTGCCTTCCGTCCCCCACAAAGATAAGTTCAAGTCCAAGGTACCTGCAACTATGACCTTATTTGGAAAGAGGATCTTTGCACATGTGATCAAGTTAAGATGAGGTCAGATTCGATCAGGGTCCACCCTGATCCAAGGGCTGGTGTCCTATAAGAAGAGGTAATCGGCCGGAGATCCAAGATGGCCGATTAACAACAGCTCAGGATTGTAGCTCCCAGTGAAAGCACAGAGAGCGAGTGGACGCCGCACTTTCAGACGAATTTTTGTTGCCCACAGACTAGGAGATTCCCGGCGGAGGAGCCACACGGGTC